>JAHLSL010000056.1:11873259-11916317 GCA_025920805.1 Petroica traversi
TGCGTACTTCATACAGTCTAAATTATATCATTTTTAGGCATGGTAAGCTAGCGAAATGGTGCTATCGGGGATGGCAACCTAGTTCCTTCCACTGCTGCCATCAGTTGTTTTTAAGTCTGTATTCAAAACACCTACCCCAATGCTGGGACAGCTGACAATCACATCAGAGTTCAAAAGATTTGTGACATGCATTTACCTTGGCTTTAGCCCATAAAGAGAGATTCTGCTTTCTCTCTCCATCTGTGTGGAGTGTAACTACTATAATCTGTCTGGTTAACGTGAGTGTGAATCACAGGAAGAAAAACAGGATGAAAGACAACACACCACAGCCAGAAATACTAAAATGACATCAGAAACTGGCCAGCTGTTCTGATTGCTACTATTTAGATTTGATGATACCTGAAACACGAATATACCAAGACACAAATGTCCTAGAGAAACTAGTTCTACCCTAGTAAACTAATCGCTGAGTCTCAAGAAGGTGCCCAGGGTTGTAATAAACACAGAAAGTAAGATTAATTGCCCTGAAGTGCTTAAAATCTATCGGCTTGATTCTGCTTGTACTAAACCCAGCAAACCAATTTCCAGTCATTACAGTGCAAACAGGAGAAAAAATCACTGGAAAGGAAAACAAAGTTAAGTCAAGTTAAGTTAAACAGTTTTAAATGTGAAAGAAGATGTGGATGCTCTGCACACCACATCCTCTGAGATTCTGGGAAGTTCCAATGAATTGAGCAGTAACCACTGAAGAAGCTATGTTACAGTAATACATTTGAGGCAAGTAAAATTGGACACAAAAAAAAAATCCAAGATGCCTTAACAGATTGATTTAGCAGTCAATTATAGATTAAACTTGTTTAAAACTGAGGGCATTCCAACAACTTACAGTTAGAGGTATAATACAAAAATCAGAGTCTATTTTGTTCCTTTTTGGGTAACATCCCAATTCTCTTACCAGCCCTGCAGTACTAGGGAAGCTAAATTCATTGATTAAGATTAGGTTCCGTTATTTTTCATCTATATTTCAAAGTAAAGTTATTAAAAGCAGCAAGGAAAATCACATCTGACTTAGGAGCTTGATGCAATTCTTACGCACAAAGGATTAAACCAAAAAATGAAACAAATGCAAGCCTTCAGAATTCTGGATATAAATCCAAACCATGCTACTTCAGCCTAATGACAAAACAACTCAACCACAATTTTAATCAAGCAAACCTCTCTCCCAGTCACTACCAACCACCCACACCAACAACTCTCCTCCCCCTTCTTCTCATGGTCACCAAAACAGAGTTAACTTTTTTGCCACCTTGTTCTGCCAACAGACAGCATTTTTTAACTGTATCTTACCCAACCTTTGGGCCAATCCTTCTAAACCATGATACTAAGGACAGAAGTCCCTTTTTCAGTTGGGATACTGAATTTTAGGACTGGTGCTTGCCTTAGCACTAAGTGTTAAACACCAATGTTTGCAGCATCAGACTGTTCCGCATTAGTCACACTGCCTGTGCCCTCAGAAAGGGCTCAAACCTGCCCTGCGTGGCCAGAGGATGTGTTCAGAGGAGGTGCTTAGCAGAAATGCACGTGTCTTGGACATCAAAGCAATCTACAGTAAAGTAAAATATTAAAAATACATATCTGTAAAAGCAGTAGTTACAGGTGCCACCTCAGTGCATCTCGATAGCTGCCATTTGGAAGTGCATTGAACTGGACTCTATGCAGCTCTTTCTATCCCCAAATACAACATACAACATAAGTATGTCCCTTATATACCTTGTTTCTTCAGCAAGCACAACTAAATCATTATTATAATCCCATTTAGCATACAAATTGCTAAAATCCCATTTTATTAAGGGGGAAAGCTGGTCTTGATTGTACTGTATCAATTGTTACAGCAGTCTCAAACAGAAGAATCCTTCTACTGCCTGTACAAGAATCTCCCACCAGTCAATTCCAGCCAACTCCAGACTGGAGTTCCAGGCCAGGACAGTCTTGCACAACACTTCCTGGGATCTTCCTGGGATACCAGTTGTTCAAAGGTGCTGGGAGCTTTTCTGAATAAAAGTAAATTGCTTCCACTTCAAGTAGTTTTCTTAGTAAAAAGAAAGACTGTGGACTGAAGGTCAGGTTTGCAAATCTAATAAAATTGTAAGACAGCTGAACAAAAAATGGCAAGATAACATAACACATATGTTACTTAACTTCATATATTTTTCTAGCATTTTCTTGATAAATTTTTTAAAAGCATATGCAAGTTTGGAAAGCTGTTATGTAGGTTCACCTCATTTTTCTTTACTAAAGTAAACGTGGACACAAGTAAATGATAGGACCAAATGGCAAAACGCAGATAGAGAAACTAAGAATAGCTGGATCTGGAACAGTCACTTCACATGTTATTATCTCTGATCTAAACAGCTGCACCAAACATATATTTTTTGTTTGGACACATCTGTAGATATGATGTGTATAATTAATTGTTCATTCAAAAATGCAATTTCATGATGCATTTGATTATTTAGATATAAAACAGTTTTAAATCTCAGAGCTGACTAAAAATAGTGATTTTAATTTATTCCTGCTGCCTACAATTACCCACAACCATGTATTTTTAAATATTTCCAGACTATAAAAATTACTAATTTTTGCCACTTGTGTTTATCTGCATTTAGACTTTGATTTGGATAAATTAAGCTCTCAAGTGTTCCTTGCTTTATGAAACTCTGCATGTTGTACACTTCAACACAAATAAATGACTTCTACCATTAGAGGTTTAAATAATGTAATGTATTTCATGCTCAGCCTGAAGCTGGATTCCAATGAAGTTGCTAATGCACGTAATGATTAAGTGTAACTCAAATACTAACTGTGTTGTTGAAAACATGACAGGCAATAATTTGGTCTATTATATTCTGCCATTTAATTCCCTAGTACAGACATTCTCTGACACGTTATGAAGCAATGATTTACAATTATTCAAGCTGCAAAGGTCAGAAAGTGACATTATAATCATCTACACAGAGATCCCTTCTAATGCACAAAAACTAGGTAATACCACACAAAAATAGTTTTACTACAGTAACAACTTTCTATTTAAGATTTCCCAAACTGCACAAGTATAAATAATTAATTTAAATTACAGTATATTAAGGCATCCTTGAAAATACAATGTTTTTCCTGCTCCTGCCAATAAATTTATGAATAAGTCTTTTTTGCTACCTAAAAGCAATCTTAAGAGCAGCCTTTTACTAAAAGTAGCATGAAATTAATAGTAATCAGTTAAAAAATCTGAAAATCTAGAATATTTTTCAGAACACAACACACAGGAGTACAGCCAACTTTTTTGATGCAGCTGGTCAATGCACATCCTTATCTATCAAGATCTATTATGCTCAATATAGGTGACTAGTTTTGTTTAGGCATTCTCCAAGCAACCAGTGTCATTAAAATGCTGAACTTTATACAAATCTCTGAACTACTCTTAGCATTAACAACAGCAGCCAAAGTGAGATTATTTCCCTGCTTGAGACACTATAACTGTCCTCAAAGTTTATTTATACAGGGCTTTAAGAAATAACAGAATTCAGCAAAACGCTTATTTATCAGAACATCTTATGATATCTCCAGAATTAATTGAGAAAAGGTGTTTCAAAGGAAATAGAGAACTAAGGAGCAGAAAGTAAATTAAGATTAATGTCTCCAAAAGACCAAAACAAAGCAAAAACAAACAAAAACAAAAACAAATTAAAAAAACTCCAAGATGTAACTACTCCAGCAAAATACAGAAAAAATACTATTTTTTTGACCCCCCTCCAAATTCCTTTGTGTCTACAAAGGCTTACTTTTGTTTTCAAAACTTAACTGCTATAAATATTAAATATTATATTAAATACTATTAAATACTGTATGTGTAATGAACATAATAAAGACATTGCTACAAATGCCCTTTCAATTTTTAAGAAGGTAGAAAAAATATTTATGTGCATGTTTTAAATGCTGAAAATTTTCCTAACAATCCAAACCTACCTTATTCCCATCTTCTTCAATCGATTTTTAAGTGGTCATAAAGGAGAGGGGGAAAAAAGGAAGGAAGCAACCACTCTTACTTGAAACATGTAACTACACACCCCAAAATTCTGTTTCTAAAAGCAAAGGCAAGAAAAGGGCAAAGGACTAATAGACATATTTTTAAATCAAACATTTCCTATAAATTCTGTTCAAAATCTCAATTGTGGAAAAATGCATTTTTCTTGTCCTACCTAAGGGATAGCATTTGAAAAGTGCATGATAAGCCTTTTCACAGCATTTCACCAGGCAAATGAAACAAAAATTTTAAATGCTGGGCAACCAAGATTTGCTCACCTAACCCAGGGTATCAGCCAAGTTCAGAGTGAGACTTTCAAAAATGAAATTCAAATATGCAGCAGTTTGCTACCCACAGAAAATAGACATTACTCCTGAAATAATGGGATATATTTTACAGCCATGAGTATGGAAAAGAAAACAATTAACACACATCTGCGATAAGGCAATGAGTAGCAGACGGTTTGTTCCAAATGTTAAAACATTAGCGGTGTCCAATTTCTGTGTCATGTAGTTTCTGCTGTGCAGCTGAAGAAAAACAAACCCTGAACTTCAATTAAAAAAAAATAAAACAACGCAGCAAAATTACTGCCTTTTTCAACAACTAGCTGAATTATATATTGTGTACTTTGTAGCATGTAAATATGAGGATCATTTGGAAAACTGAGACACAGCAAACCCTTCCTAAAATAACACCAAAAATATGCTTTTTTCCTTTTTTAAGACTAAAATTTCAAAATAATTTGTCTTCAAAAAACGTGGTATTTTGAGACCGCACCATGATCTTGCACTGACATTTCACCTTTAAAAAGTGCTCAAGTAGATTCAAAAGCTTTTGAAACACAATTTATCCTCACAACTAGCAGAGGGCTTATTACTGAGAATCTAAAAGTCAGAGGATAGAATATTAACTACTGCAGAAAAGAAAACATAGTGCAGGACCTTCTGTTTGTGACAAAATTACAGAGTTAATGTTCCTGAAAGATCACTTCACCTTTTAAAGCATGATTTTTAAAAAGGTAAAATTTATAGCAATTAAAGCTAATGAAGAAATGCAGCATGAGCTGCTTATGTTCAGGAACTAATAGGTCCACTGAGCATTTCTAAGATTATTTAGCCATCAATGATAATGAATTGACATTGTCAGTGGTGTTAATGTACCAGTGCTCTATAGGGCCACTAATCCGATAGCCAATCCTAGCAATTTTATCTTTTTTTATGTTGCTACTTTATTTTTTTAACCAACACGCTACCCAGTCCTTTCAGTTAAAAGAGCACAAATATAGCACAGGCTATTAACACTTTTTTCTCCTCTTCCACATACAAGATGGCATAGTCATTACATGGACTATGGTTCAAACTGCTTTGGTCATTCTTCCTTCAAATACTGATCAATTCTTCAAGATTGTTAGCTACAGTGTAAAAAGTCTTTTCCAAATAAATCAGTTAGTATATGATTGTTAAAATACATCTTTGGTGCACATTAAGTGAAACGTGATCATTATTTAAACAGGGCTATAAATCAGATTTTTTGTAAGCATGGGGTACTGTAGTGTATGTCTCTTAGGCTGGTTGTTTTGCTGTATCTAACAGCTCCATGTTGTTGATGGAAATTAACAATACACAAAAATGGAAAATAAGTACCTGCCTGGCTACCAGGTATGACATGTCAGCAAAACAGAGAAAGCAATCAGCACAGCAAAGTGACTACCATTTCAATCCAAAGTTTAAATCATTCATACATGTTTTGCTCTCTCTCTTGCATAACTGCTGTGAATCCCAGCCAAGAGTTGTGTAATTTCTGAGACAGGTTCTGTCAGACATATCAGTCCTGAAGTGACAGAATGAGTTTTTGAAAAAATGAGGTACTATGCCAAATCCTCATAATTTTAATCCTCCTTTTTTCATAAAAGATACCATATTAGCTGGTTTGAATTTTTTTTTTTTTTGCTTTTCCTCTCACAATGAAATAGTTAAACAATATGATAATTTTCCAGTTTAAGTTAAAAGGAAACTGAAGAAACAACAAATGTCAAGTTTGTGGACAACTTCTACAGAAGAGAGTTTAGCCTTTACTAAACACTTCTGTGTATCTGTAGTTTTTAACTATTTTCCTTGTCATATTCTTGGCAACTCATAAACCAGAGACAGCAAATAAGATTTTTTAAACAAAATAAAATATCCTACCATGTTCATTTTAACCATGCTTCAAAATAAGGAGTAGCACAAGTTATTCTACTACTGATACACAGTGGTCATAAGAATTGGGTTCATAAATTTTCATTTCTTGTTTCAAGAAGTCAGCAATTAATTTTCTTAAGTGAGTAAACCCATCCAAAGTATCTCATAATGCTGCATGCAAAATTATTTCAAAAACAGAGAGATGAATCTGTGAAAATCACTCAGCTGCGTCTTCAGTTGAAGATTCACTTGTCTTCTAAAATGTGTAACTCACTTTGTCCTGCAGTAGATTGGTACACTAAGGCTAAAAATCCTCCTCCTGCTGAATATTATTCCCAACATCACACCACACCATGCATGTGTGCAGTGCACCATCTAATTGAACCTGTGCTCTTCTACACATTAGCCATAAGACTGCTATAGCAGGTTACATAGGTTTGCGTAAAATGCTTTTATATGATGCATATATTAGTTAATTTCTTCAGCATAATAACATTAAAATATATTTTTAATCAGACCTAGGGTATTAAAATCCAACTTTGAATGTCCTATGATGTACCATATATGCCATGGCATTTTAAAACCTTTTAAACATTTCTGCTAAATTAATTAGTTTTGCATTAAGGAATCTCAATGCCTCCTATTAAATGCAACACATTTGAAGGACAATTAAACATTATGAACGATCCTTCTGAGGAAATAACGATTGTTAGAAGAAAAACAAGATTTTTTGGGTAACAAACAGGAACACAAGCACACATAAAAGACTTCAATTTCTTTTAAAAGTCTTATGCCTGCAATATTTTAGATCCGTTTGTTTGAAAAATCTGTCTTCTGTTTTGTTTTCGTAAAGAATGAAAACCCTAATGGACTCCAGAAATCTGTTAATGGTACTAAAATTATAACAGTATAGCAAAAGAAAAAACCCCACACAGTAAAGTCTATATTATATATTTTTTATGTCTTTAAATGGAATTTACAGTTCTCCCTGGCAATGTGAATGAACATCCTATAATTTAGTCAATTTACAGATTACAGGTTCAAATTGACCTTGTAGCCCATAAAATTGCTCATCTTCAGTGCAGGATTAGAAGTGGGAAAAGAATGTCATAACTGTATTTAAGGAATTTACCATAACAATGGAAAGGAGGATATGCATGCATAATTTTAGCCACTCTTGCTCACATCACAGTTTTCAATTCTGAAACAATGCATATTCTGCGCTCTTCTCCTGGTTAACCATGGTGGAGACTGTTTCAATTTACTCACCCACAGACATGACACTTGTATTCCCTCATCCCAAGGTGCCTCTTGACATGGTTTCTGGCATCTCCAAGCTGAGCTGTTGCAAAGTGGCATATCTTGCACTTGAATGGCTTTGATCCTAAGTAAAATTTAGCATAAGATATGAGTTGAATTAGAATAAAATATCACCCACGGTTAAAGAAATAAAAATTCCTGAGGAAAAATAACCTTTTTAAAAGCTATCCCACATTTAACCTGTTTGAGATTTTTGTCTTATAAAAAAGAAGTGTCTTGTACATAAATTCATAACTCCCAGGACACAGGCAGTATATTCTATACATTACTCATTAAAGTTTCCTCTAGTTCAAGATCATAGAAAATACTCTCATAACTTTGAATTTGGTCTTTTTCTTATCCTTAAAAATCCACAAAATACATTAAAATGAGAAAAAAAATATAATAGGCATATAACGTTTCAACAAGATGGCAAAATTTGTTCTATGCCTTTCCCAATAGGCCAAATGCTGAAACTCAGGTAATGGTCTTAAAGTGGCTTCAATTTGGTTTAAACTGCAAAATGTACTTTTTTTTCAGCAAATATTTTTAAAGTAAAATAATATTACAAGTCTTCCAACTTTGAATAGATTTCACATTAGCATTGGTATTTCAGATTTGTTCTGTCACACACAGCAAATGATTCATCACCTAGCTATTGTAATGGCATGCAATGTATGAATATACAGTGGATAAAATATTATGCCTTTATGACTGTTTTATGGTCAAGAATTTATGATTATTCTGCAAACCAGAAGTATTGACATTTTGGCTATTATTTATTTCAAGAACAAACTTTAATATTAAATGTCTGCTGCAGACCAAAGAACTCTGAAATTATTTCTACAAGAAAAAAGTATCAGCCTATTTCTTGTACCACATCAGTTCAGCAAAAAGTCAGATAATTTGTCTATCTTAATTAACAGTGATCATCTCTCAAGATGAAAAAGCTATCTTTTCCTGACATAGTTGAATTGGGCACATGTCAGTCCCCAGGTTATTACTCAGCAACATCATTCTAGAAGCACTTTCCAATTTTCTGACCACTAAATCCTTAAATCAATAAATCAAAATCATAGAATTCCAGTTAAAAGTAAGTACAATATGGTCAAAGAGTCTCCATATTATGTTTAGTATATGTTTTTTGAAGTACTTCTTCCAATACAGTTAAGCATAATATGAAATATGGGATCTTTAATAAATATACATAAAGAGCTCTGATAAGAAAAACGTTGCACTATATCATACTTGATCAATGAACCTTTTTGCACTGCCCTTGAAAATAGAATATTGTCCAAGAATCCAGTGGTGAAATTGAGGATCTTAGTAAAAATTGTTAGAGTCTTAAATTTCAATTTAATTCCCAAAAGCTAACGAAAAATGAAGCATTTAATTTTAATCTTCTAACTGAAATAAAAAAGTCAACAGTACTAAGCACGGGCAGACAAGGTTGAATATTTCACAGTTCAATGACAATGAAACCAGATCTCTTAATACTTCCATTTCTACTGTTGGAAGTAGATGTAAAATATATTTAGCACCTCAATGGTTATATCTAGTCAGCTTTATATGTTTAAATGTCAAAAGTACATTCAGACTGCAGCTCACAGCAATCACATTCTATCCATCACATTGAAAAAAAACCAGTTTATTTAAATGATCCTGATAAAGCTGAATTAATCATTAATTTGGTGACATTTCAAATCAGCACTGCATTCTACAAACAGACCAGTGCAAATAATAAAAAAAACCCCTATCTTTGCATTAAATGACTACTAAAACTTGATGTTTTAACTTACAATCTTTACTTGGACAGTTACAAACAAGGCCACAGCTGAAGAGGATTTTTTTTTTTAGTTTATTGGTGTTTATACTGCTCTTTTTTCTCCTAGAATTCAAATACCATGTTGTTTCTATCCTATGTTCCCTTAGTTTCTCTCCTACTGATTAAATTGTAAATTCGTTCCTCATTCTGTTACTGCAGGTGTCCCACAGGGCTTCCATACAAGACCTTTGCTGTTTTCCATTTACATGACTCCTTTGTGAAGAACTAGAGTTCAGACCAATCGTGACTACAGTGTGCTGACAATACAGAAATGTATTATTCTGTTGACTGCTCTCATCCAAAAATCACTGAGGCCTTGAGGGGTTTTGATTTTTTTCTCAGATCCAGAGCTGAATATCTGTTAACATCTCCATTTAAACTCCATGAAAATTCAAGTGCTGGCAGGCTGCAGTCAGAACTTATCACCTGAAACAAAAGCAGTGCATCTCCCTCTTAGGTTGCTGATGCCAAATTTGTTCCAGTATGTTCTTGGATGCGACAAGCTAAAATTTTATACTAAAAATAAAGACATTGGACTAAGATTTAAATTAATGGTAGGGAAAAATAAAAATCTGAATTTGTCATAAAGCTGTCTGAAACAATGTAAAGCATTTAACCATTTCTTAGCCATTCTTATCACCAACTTCAGTGTTTCTCTTATGCTGTTTTAAACTGTGATGCTTCCGGATTCACATTTGGCTTTTAGTTCCCAGAAAAAAAAAAAAAAAAGAGAAAAATACTTTCATTATATCATCTTGGAAACAATAAGGCTCTTAACATTTGGGGAAACACCAAACAAACTTCCACCAACAACAAACAAAACAAAAACAGAACAACAACAAAACAAACAAAAACCACCATCACCAAACCAAACTGAAAATAAGAGTAAATTTAAGAGTTCAGGTCAGGCAGACATAAACTATTCTACTCTTTTGCAAAAAAAGACTTGAGTTCATAATCCTTGCTTTACATTGGGACAATACAGACCCAAAGCTGTAAGAAAGAATTCACTGCCATAGCTTTAGGCCAGCCAAAGGCAGTATCACCTGCACCTGCAGGCATAGCTGTGTTTCTAGCTCAGGCCCATATAAAGTGAGCAGAGCTACAGGAAATGTCATCATACCACATCTTCCCATGTTTAGGACATGGGGAATAATACAGCATACTTGCATTGGGCACAACTGCCACTAACTGAAAAGTCTGATGAGAAAAGAAACAAAGATAATGTAGTTGCAGGTGATTTTTCCTCAGATGTTGATTGTTAATTAAGTTTATGGGACCTCCATCAATTGCAAACTAAAAAGTCTTCCACCTCTACTACTCCTTTTATTTTTCTTTACATTTCCTCATTTTCACTTGTCAACATGTGATGGACTTACTTGTTAGGTCCTCTCTAGTAAAGCTTCCCTTTCATTTGCAATGTGAAAATCTCCTACATTAAATAATGGTATTTTGAAACATTATTTTTCTATTAATGGAAATTATTAGTCGTATCTTTCTTCAACTTTCCCTGCCCTCCACCACCCCAAATCATTACTGATTACTCAATTTTAAAAAAAGGAAAGGAGTTGGTGATAGTTACAAATACACATATGTGTATATAAACCTATTTATGCACATCCAGATGCTGATGAAAGACTTTTTGAAAAGCATATAATCAGAACAATAAATGGGAAAACGTGTGGCTGTGCTCTTATGTACCTCTTGTTTCCCTGGGACAGGCGAGAAGCTGGAAATGCTGGACTTTGCCTCACCAGTGTAACAAGCAGTGTACATACAGTTGGTGCAGTAGGTCATTTCCCTCTGCCACCACTCCCAATAACCTAAACATATTTGTTTCTTATTAAACTGCATCTGCTGAGATACAGATGGGAAGAAAAGGGTCCATAAGAAGAAAACCACAAATAGGAAAAAACAGACTGGAAAAGAAAGTCTTCTTCCCATTAAGTATTAATAAAAGTCTCCACATTACTATTTATGTGGATAAGCAAAGTATAAGAAAAACATTTCATTTAAAGCTGCAGTTCTGTAACCCTTCCATACCTCTGCACCAAAAGATTACTTGCAAAATTAAATGTATTCTTTCACTGCTTTGCATATTTAGTGCTATCCACAAGCACAGTAAAAATATACTCCATGATAAGACCTACATACAAGATGTTAAAAAGTACACTAACTTTTACTAAATGTTACAATCAATGATGTAACTTATGTAAGTAGGGTTGCTTTGTCATATATTGATAGTTACCTCACTTTCACATCCACATTAACTTGATTTTAAATGCAATTAATACATATAGTCAAGGAAGACTAATGGACTACATTCTGCACTTAACCTGGTGGACATTTTCAAATGGCACAAGTGACCAGTGCAAACCTATTTTGCATTGTAAACGACTAAATAAATCTTAATGGATTAAGAATGATCAGCTATCAACACACAAGGGAAATTAAGTGCTGAAATGCCTACATTGATTATTTTAAATTATTAGCCTTACTCTGTTCTTGAATTTGTATGCTTTTAGTGAGCTTTAACACATTTACAAGACTTATTGACTATAATTACAAGAGAATTCAAGTAATGGACACATCAATTATAAGCAACATGTCTTGACCAGACAGTTGCATAAAGAATTCTAAAGAGAGCTCCATTAGCATCCTCCCCCTTAGTTTTATTCAGTTTTATCTGCCGTAAGAGGGCATATTAAGGGCTTATACAGCTGTTCTGACCATGTGAACATGAGCATCCCTCTAAAGACTTAACACTGCATTCAAAGTTGGATATTAACTGAAGCAATACAGATAACTACATTATTGACAGGACAGAAGTAATGCTGAAAGTATTAAGTATGTGAGTTATTGGTATACATGAATACTGCAGTTATAGTAAAATACTTTGAAAGGTTTGAAATACAATGTCCGTGTTCCCCAAGATTAATTTTTAGGATTTGTTGTCCAGTCACGCCCTTGCCTTTTCATAAAAAACCTTACTAAACTATTTTAGGATTATGCCAGGAATTACCATTATTTTATGCTTCTTTTTTCTTACCTTTTTGTTCTCTTCCTTGTAACCATGCAGTAAGTTTCAAATACTGCATGAATTTAAACTATAGCTTCCATAATAAGCCATTATTTAAAAGTACAGTAAAATAAACCTTACAGTTTTAATGAAAATATGTTCATTGAAATGTGAATTTATTATTCAAATCCACTCATAAATTCAACCATGGAGACACCACTTGTCTAAGCAGAGCTCAGTGATTTAGAAAAGCTGTCTATTTAAAATAAAGAATGTATGGCAGGTTTATAGAAACATCGCAGTGAATTTTTACATAAATTTAGAACTGCAGCTTATGCATTTTTCTACAGAAATGTTTTTAAATTTTCCACTTAAAATTAAACATAAAAATGAATTTAAAGTGTGATCAGCACAGAAACTAAATCAGATGCTACATCCCTGTGCAACACATCATCACCACCTTCCAAAAAGGCTGACCAATTCCAATAGCTATAACTTATTTCTACATAAACCTCTTGTTGTTTATTATTGGTATTTATTTAAGAATGATGGAATATCAAATGCCTATTCTGAAGCATTACGCAATGCTCAAAGTTTCACTTAATAGAAATGAAATAAACAATCTGGATATTAAACAACTGCACAGAAGAGAAAGTTAGAAAGAACAGCTAATTGTTCTTTCAAAACACCACTGCTTCATTATAAAAATTTAAGAACCAATCAATGGTTACAGTTTTGATTAAAAGGAAGAAAATCTCTCTATATGAAACAAAAAGCAGAAGGGTGACTCTGCTTGAAATGTTCTTACACTTTCTGCCCTTTGATCACTGTATTTTTATACCCTTTTAGATAATTTGGAATTTCATCAGGGGGTCGTCAGGCGATACAAATGTCAATTCATAAGCAATATTAAAGGGCTTAACAAGCAGGAAAAGACCAATGGTATAATTCACTCTGTTTGAAAAAGACCACTTGCAACAACAGTGTTTCCATACCTGTGTGGGTACGGATGTGAGCTAGGAAGGCCATGGAATTGCTACTTCTACACATCTTCCCACAATACTTGCAGACATTGCCTTGGTTCTCTTCCCTCTCCCTGTTAATCTGCTCAGTGTCTTCAACAATGTATTTATTGACTTCCCTCAGCAGCTCTTCATGTTGCTCTTTGATGTGGAGAAACAAGCTCTGCTCTGAATCGAAGGGCTCCGTGCACTTCAAACACTTAAAGGTTGCACCTCCTTCGGGCAGCTCCTCTACGCTCGCCTGCTCATTTCGCATGTGCCCAGCACTGGCCAAGTGCTGGTGAAGGTTGCTTTCTGTGTAAAATGATTTTCCACAGAGTAAGCAATGAAAATGCTTTTCCTTTGAAGGATGTTTCATGGCTATGTGAACATTTAGTCCGCTCAAACCATCTGCTAGAAAACCACAGTCATCGCAGCGAATACGTGTCGATTCCCCAAGGGAAATTCCTTCTGACTTCTTCTTTTTCCCACCACTTGTTGAAGAGTCTGCTTTCACTGTGAGCTCACTAGCTTTCACTGCCCTTGACATCTGTCCTTCTGCAGAATGGTCAGTGGCCTCCCCATCTTGATGACTTTTCAACCTCACTATAGAAGAATCAAACTTGCCAACATTTTGCATTGCCTTTCCTTTATCATCAGCACTGATAACTGTTCCTAAAGCCTCATTACTACTTTCTTGCATGCCCTCAGCTGTTGAGCCATCTGCCTCCCAAACATTGTTATTTATAGTTACTTCAGCTTCATGTTGTGCTTCCATAAGGGCTTCTTCCTCCTCCCCAGTAGGATTCTCTCTGAAACTTCTGTCACCATCTAAACTATGTATATTTTCTACTGTTTCTCCAGTGTTTCCAGCAAAATTTGATTGCTCTACTGCACTACTTGTTTCTGGAAGACTTAGCATAAGTGGATTATTTTTCTTCAGTGATTTTTTTTTGAGACTGTCTTTGTCTCTACACTCTGCTTCTGGGTTTTCACTATTTTCTTCCAAGCTTTCCACACCTTTTTCTGAACTGAAGTTTGTGTTGCTTGATCTGTTTTGATTTTCTGCAGTGCAATCATCATCTGAGTTGATCAGCTCCTGACCATCCTTACTTTTCTGCACGTCACAAGTACCTGCTTCTTTAACTGATACTTCCTTGACAAGTTCAACAACACTATCTTTCTGAGGGGCTTGCTGGAATCCTTCACAAAAAGGATTTTTAGACTCCTTATCAAGTTCACCTCCTACTGCACTTTGGGAACTGGCATCTTTAGAGATTTCTGGAGATGTATTTTCATCTAAGGCAGTGCACTCAGTTAAGCTTTTACTTGAATGATCACTTTCTGGTGCATCATTGGCACATTTTGTTTCACCTGAAACAGCTTTTGATTCTCCTGCACTGCGATGGTGCTCCTCTTGAGGCAAAGCGGTGTCTTCTTTAGTGATATTTGCTGTATTTGCTTCCTCCCCAGAAGAAGAATAAACATAAGATTCTCTTCTCATTTTATGTTTCTCTGTTGCTGCATGCCTTATCATCTCTCTGCGAGTAACAGCATAGTAGTCACAAGCCATGCAGTAGTATTCAAATTGTTTTGTATGTTTTCGCTTCACATGCAGCTCTAAAGAAGCAGCAGAATGAGCAATGAAGCTGCAGTGTACACACTTGTTGTCGTTTGCACCCATGGCTCTTCTCTGGAAGCTTGCATCACAGTCTTGAGCAACCCTCGCTGGCTCCAGCAACACACGTTGGTTTATATTCACTGGATTCCCAGCAGGCTGCGAATCTGGCAGCCTACTGGCATTTGCAGCTTTTAACTCAGCATCTCCCCGCTCAACTTCCTGACTGCCTACAACAGAACTTTCCAAATCTGATGACTGGCCACCATCCTCAACATGTTCAGATAAGGCAGTCATAGGGCTGTTAATCTTCTTGCTCATGGATTCAAAATTACCTCCTTCAGGGCTAACTATGATCTCTGAGTTCTGTTTTCCACATCCTTCTATTTCAACACGACTTTTGTGTTTTTTGGTTGCACAGTGACGTTCCATATCTCCTTTGGTGACAGTGTAGTAATTGCAAACCTTACACAAATAGCTGTACTGGTGACTGTGCTTTCGGCGGATGTGAACAGTCAAATTTGTAACACTGGAGGCCAGAAGGCCACAATGTGTACATGTCCTAGAAATAGTACCTTTAGGTTTCCCTCCTTTGGATGCATCAGCTAAAACCAATTCATTTTCACCAACCCTTTGCTCAAGTGGAACAAATTCCTTATTTCTCGATATGTTTTCCACAGGAGAGGATGAAACATGTATAATTTCTTTATCCAACTCTGTATTTCCACTCCCAGAAATGGAAGTATCCACCACTGATTTAATGCCGCCAACACCAACGCAAACCTTTACAATACATTCTTCAAAACGTAGTCCGATGTTGTTTTTCCTGGCATTTTCAAGATGCTTGCTTCTTTTGATATGTTTCTCCATTCCTTCCTTACTCAGTGAGTAGAGATTACATGCTTTGCAAAGGAAGTGATACTCTTGCGCATGTCGGAGTTTTATGTGCCTTGTAAGAACTGTAGAAGATCTTGTCTTATAAAAACACTTTTTACATTGAAATTGGGTTTTATTCAGAACAGAATGCTTTAGTTCATTTCTATGATTTACGAAGGAAGAGTCTGGAGTTTTTGCTTGCATTGACTCTTCCATTTCCTTTGCAAGTCTTTGGCTATTGTTCGATACTGAGTCAGTGTAAGGTACCACTTGCAAGGTCTGATCACTATTACTCAATGGAGCAGCTTGCTGGAATAATGAACCATCATGTTTCTCATTTTTTTGATGATTTATCAGCTCTTCTTCCAATTGAAAAAAGACAATACAAGCTGGACAACTATGAGACATACTGTGCACTTCACTCATATGGCTTTGAAGGCTGACCACATTCAAGCTGGTAAATGAACAGAGTTGACAATTAAAGCTACAGCCACCCATCTGGTGCTTACTGTCCTGACAGTGTTGCTTCACGTCTTCCCTGACTCCAGAAGAATAGCTACACATCTGACAATGAAACTGGATCCTTTTTCTATGAAGCTTTGCAACATGAGTTTCCAAACTTTCTCGGTCATCAAAAACATGACCACAGTCCATGCAAGTATGAAGAGCACCATCATTAGCTGTAAGTTTAACTTCAGAGTCTTTAGCACCCGCAGTGCTAGAAGAAGGGGTCTTTAGCTTATAATCAGTAAGATCTTGTATTTCTGCTGCTGAATTACAATTACTTTTAGCATCTGTTTGTAGTTCTGTATGTGACATAGGGCTTGATTCATCGTGTTTAAACTGTGTGCTGGAGATAGGATTCACATGTACTCTCCCAGTTTCAGATTTGGGTGTCTTACTATTACCCAACAAGCTGTATCTTCTTTTAACCTGTCTTTTTAATCTAGAAGACCTACTCTGTCCAAATGAAGACCTTAACAAGAAAACATTTCTTTTGTGTTTCAGTTTATCAAATCTCCTTGTCCTGTGTAAACTGTTAACTGGCTTTTTGGTATCTGGAAGGAATTCTGTTTTCTGCAAGGTATTTTCCGATGGTCCCGGTATTTCTAGTTTTTCAGCATGGACTTCATCATTTCCTGCTGTACCAGAAGAAAGCAATGTTTCTTCTGTCATAGTATCTGTTTTTTCAGTGAGAGCATTTGAAGATGGTATCATTTCAACAAGTTCACTGCCATTATTTTGTTTGGACAAGTTTACTTTTGAACCTTTCAATGCACTGCAAGCACTTAATTCCTTTGCATCAGCAGTTCTTGCCCTTAATTTATTGGTCCCAGTTTTTGCCCTGACATTCCTCTCTTTGGTTCCAGTAGATTGTTGGTTTTTAAAGGACTTTTTTGTCAATATCTGTACAAATCCTCCCCGTGCAGCAAGATTTTGGCGTCGAAGGTGAGTCTTGCCAAGGAAATGAGAATTTAGGAGACTCTCTTCAGCACTCTGAAAACCACAAAGATCACAAGAAAATAGCTTGGATTTCTCATGACCTCGCTTAACATGCATATGCAATGCTGAACTACACTCACCTATGCAACTACCATGAGGGTGTGTTTGCTCTTTGGATGGTTTTCTTTCTTGTTTACATTTTTCCTTATCAGAGCAGGAAGGTAAACACTGATCACTCATTTTGCCTTTAGGATCTTTGTCTGTGTTTCCAGCTGTACAGACAACACTGATTTCTTCTGAAGAATATAATTTATCAGGAACAGCAGCTGACACCTCTTGTGAATCTTTATTTTCCTTGTGAATTTTCAATATGGCATCATCAGCAGCACATCTGGAATTGTAACGTAGGCACAGGATATCTGAATTAAATATGTCACTATCAGGACAACTGGTGACTCCTTCCTTCTTTACAGCTCCACCTATCATACCACCTGCTTCTCCAGCTAAAACTTTTTGCAATTTCCTTCCACCATCTTTCATGTCTTCTGAAGAACTCTGCTTTCTTTTCCTGGAGGCATTTGCAGGTTTCTCTGCTTCAACAAGATCCAAGTTTGATGATTCTGACAGTGCTGGTTTTTTTTGCGCCATTCTCTTTTTCTTTCTTGTCACGGTCTCTGAGCACTTCATCTGATGTAAGCCTTCTTTCCTGTTGAGATGAAGAGTCGCATCCAGCATTTTCTTCTGATGTATTTCTTGGGTATTCTTCTGTCAACTCAACTTGTAAATTCTCATCAACATCATCTCTCTTTTTATTTTCCTCCCCATCCATTCTTCACAGAGATATTATCAATTGTAGAGCATTTGGTTTTGCACCTACAAAACAAAGAGTTATTATTAGTCTTTTATGCAGACTTAAAAGATAAAATGATCAATTTTTTTAAAAAAACATGCAATATAGAAAATTAAAATCATGGCAGGAATAAAGACACAATGAAAGATACGAGGCGACAGTTTCACTATGGTATCTAAACCACCTTCTAGGCACTTGGTTACTGAGCTCTCACTGTGATTAGCACCATGTGGGCAAATACTTAGATCCCATAGTTTTTATATAATCAAGTAATCTTCTACATGATTTAAACTTGGGCAGACAAACATGACCTTTGCTTCTGGAAGTATATTTAGGACACACAATACTAACAGCTTTCAGGGAACTGGTCATTGAATATTTAACTTTTCCTGAACTAGAAAATCAGTTTCACAAATTTAGAAGTTCCCAGGAGAAGTAATCATGACTGCAACAACAAGCAAAACAAAGCCAATATAAATTTTAAATATTTTAAGTATGCAGCTTGCTTTGCTTCCTCTGCTTAGATTACCTGCAAAAGAGAAAGAGGGAAAATACAAAGAGAACGATGTTCTAAAAGAATATGCCACAAGTATAGCTTCCCATCATTCCTAAAGTATCTTCTAAAACATTGTTTGCCATTGGGGAGGAGGGAGGAGAAAAAAAAAAAAAGTCATGAAATAACAGTGCAGAGAAGGGCAGCACCTTTGAGACCCAGCACACACTCTAAATATCCAAATCCAGTTACCAAAAACTCTTACTGAACTGCCCAGTGTGACCCTCCTGCTCCCAAGAAGATGCTGCCACTAAAAAACTGATGCTACCAACACCGTTTATAAGAGGGATGGGGATGGAAAATCGAATCTTGACATTTATGACCTTTTCATTTTGATATGAAGCAACTGAGAATTGAAAATGCATTTCATTTTAGCAGATGATTAAATACTAAATGTTTATCTATGTGCTTTACACTATGATTTAAACATCAATTTGCTGCAGATCCAAGTATTCAGTTTTTTGTTCAGTTACCAACTGAATGAGGCCATGACCACAATTGTAAGTACTTCCTGACAAGATTAAGTAATTGCAATGTTGAAACAGATAACATAAGGTACAAAAACTGTTCAAGTACATGCTAAAAAAATAATTATGTTTAATTTTAAGAACAAATTAGGAAAGTATTAAACTGAGAAAATAAATTCAAATCAGTTGGACTTACTACGCACGGAAGTAAAAGAGTGCTTTTCTGCTTAAGAATAATTTATGGAAGGCCCCTAAGGAATTGAGTGCACATTAGTTGCATACACTGAACAGTTTTTCGACTGTAGGTCTCTCATTGAGCTGAAGCACTGACCAAACCTATACTGAGCAAGCTATACCGAAATAACATGAGAATAACCATCTCTAGACCACATCAGCCTTTTGGAGGATCACGATATTGTCGCTTAAATGTCACTTTCTGATACTTACGCACTCCTATTTTTCTTTGTTCACAAAACCACAATGGAAACTTATCACAATTAGTCAGAAGGAAAACAGTCAGGGCTATATTCTCAGCTAGTATAAGTCAACACACTGTTAGTATGTTCAAAAACACTACAGCAATTAATTGGAGGACCAGCTGAAGCCTTTGAAGTGCAAGCTTACCCAGAAAAGATTATGAGGACAGGAAAAAAGATCAGATTAAAATTATGTGGTGTAAGTGCAGTACAGCTTTATTTATGTAATGCCAAATATCAAGTTCCTTCAGTGATGAGTGTCACAAGTCCATCCTTAAACAAGCAACCCTGGGTCCTTTGCCTTGCTGCACCTCCACAGCAGGTTCCCAGCCCACCACCGAGATCTGATCACTCCTTCCTTGTATGGCCTGGGGAAGAACAGCAGTTTTTCCTTTGCAAGACAACTTGCACCCTCAAACCAATTCTCCATCTTCTTTATAGGATACTTTCCTCTCAGACCAGATGATTTATCAGAAAACTTGCCAGCAGAGAACTAATACTGGCATTGAACAGGTCCACTATCAAAAGTTGTATCGGGACAATTCCAGGTTTCTCCATCAACAAAAATGTAGCCTTTTCTGCCACTCCCCTGTAAATTCAGCTAATCTCCATTGGCCACTTACAGACCTAAAAAAGATGGTTGATTATCTGCACACAGTCTCTGCAGGTTTATCCTCTTTTCTCAGCATTTGTTCAGTAACTCTCCAATAGAAATTTATCCTGCTCTGTGCTTGGATCACAATCCCAGTTCTGGTGTCCAACCTTATCTCCCACTCAACTGCACTAGTTATGGATTTTTCTAGTGTTTGGGGAAAAAAAATGTATTTCCTCTATTTTATCTTTGTAAGCTATTTATAGTAAGAACTAAAAACAAGCTGCTAGAAAAATGAAAAATGTAAAACATAAATCTCATAGGTGCTACCAATAACCTCAGTATGAAATTAAAATAATCACATATATAATACAAATATGCTAAGACGACTTATACCCCATTGCCTAATTCCTTCTCTGCCTTCATTTCATGACAAAGTTCTAGCATGCAGACCAGGGCTGCCCGCTGTTGTATCTACAGGCAGTTCTCCTAAAGAAGTCAACAGCCTCACATCTACCCCCACAATCAGTAAGTAATATCAAGGCAATTTCTCTCCAGCTTCACTATGTGTGGCAAAGTGTGGTAATGATACACCTTCACCAACTTCATCACTACCACATACCTAAGTTTCCATGAAAATAGACATCCCTGCACACCCTTTCCAGAGTTACATTTGCCTCCATCCTACTTCCATATAAACTGGGTCAAAATATCACTACATGGTAGTCTGCACCTGCATGAAACCAAAATCCAGAAAGTATTCTCTGTGAAAGAAAACATCTATGAAGCACTTGCTGATTCTCTAAAACTGCCCCTATATTAATTGATCTAAGAAATTAAATAGCCTCCAATTTCCTTTAGCTCTCTCTTAAAGCTGCCTTTAGGACAAGAGCACATCTTCTGATAGACACTTAGTGGCTACCATCACTACTTTTTTGCAGGGACCATGATCAGCAATTAGCTGAGCTCTGCTCAGTTCCCCACATCTCACACAAAGTGTGAAGCACTGGACCATGTCTCTGCTTCTTCCTGCTACAGCCTTTGCTCAGATTACACTGATGTGCCTCTAACACAATTTCAATAGCACATAGCTCAACTTCCTTGATGGCAGAGTAGTGCCTCACACCCAAATGCAGATGTGAGCTCCTGAAATGACTACCACTACTCAAAGAAGGCATTCAGCACACCATTACCTCCACTAGGCAAAAGGAGCCTGTAGTGCTTCCTCTGCTGCAAGCTTCTCTCCCAAAAGCTCCTTCCCAGATTTGCCACAGGGCACTTGGACAATGGCAAAGCACAAGCTGGTCATAAATCTGAGTGGTCCTAATCCTCTGCCCACTTAAACCAATTCACCTCTGCTCTCAACAAAGCCACCACACTAATTAAGGGCTATCCTGCAGCCAGCATTGTAATATAGAAGAATCAATGTACTGGAGAAGGCATCAACAGCTCTCAAAGTGTGGGCAGTCCCAGTGACCACATAAAGTCAAATGGGTTTCATTTTGCAAAATTAATCTTGGATCAAGCTTTAGTCTGGCACAGGGATCATCATCACAAGCAAAGAATTAGCACCTGGAATTTCATTAACCTAATCTAAGAACACATTCTAAATGTAACAAGTAACCCTCTGAAGCCACAGCACCTTAAGAATATGCTTAAATCTAACTCAAACTTGTTATTGTGATCAAGTAAGCCTTTTGATAGCAATGTAATGCTGCCAGACTCTTAGAGCAGTAGGAATGGAGAAGATCAGCTCTTAGACTACCTTATTCGTGGGCCAGCAAGACAAAAATCAATGCAAGATGTAAACTTCCATGGGTTTCCTGCTACCTTCTTCCGTTAAAACATCAACTGGAAACATTTTTCCAAGTAACAAGTGCTTAAAGTGCAACAATACTTAACCACTTAATGTACTGCATAAATACACCAAAATGTATTTATATAGGCTCCAAGACTGCACCAATGGTAATGCCAGGTACAGCACAGCAGAAGAGAGCAGCACAGGATCAATCCCAAGCTAAGCAGACAGCAGTCAAATCCTCAGTATTTCCATAGTTTAAATGCCAGTTCTGTCAAACAGTGCTCTCTTAACATCATATTCGATGTTCAAAATGAAGCTGTTCTAACTCAAAAGTGGGTTGACTTTTTGTAACATAAATCTTTTGTTAATGTTCATATAAATCAAGTATAGCTGAACAGATCCTTAAAGGATATGACCAAAAATTAATTTGCCACATTAGCTTCAGGTTAACAAATTCTTCTGCTTGGAGACAGTCATACATTACCTAATGCATTTTAAGGTTCTTTGCAGCACAGTGCTGCTCCTGAGTTTTGGAAAAGAAACCTGTTGTGGCCTCAAAATTTTTGCTCAGAAAAAGCTGAGCTCAGTAGTTCTACATAAATAGATGCTAAAACATAGTGCATTTCTTCAATAATTTTGTAAATATCTGAAAGAAATTAAACATGTTTTTAAGATCTTCAAAAGCAGAATGTTTCTTACATGTTACATCTGCAAAGGCCAACTATCCAAATCCTTACAGAATATACATGACACCCATTTTTAAATTGCAAGTGCATAATACGTAGTATTTTGGCTTTATCACATAAACCAATACAGCTAAAGATTCTCCCCTTTCATCTACTGGGATTTCCAAATCATCCAAATCATGGCATTTTTGTTTCAATATTTAAACTAATTTAAAAGACATCCCACAGTCACAATTCAGCACCATCTCACTATCTGTAAAGTAGAAAATTCATTCCAAAAAAAGAGAAAAATGCCACTTCTTGAGCAGCCACCACCATTTTTTACCTGATAACAACTCACTTTGGTATTCCTCGTACAAAGCTTTTTTGTATATTGACATAGTGTCTGCTACAGCTCTATACACAAGCATAAGTCTTTTGTGGACAGAAGCTCTTTTCTTTGATGAAAATAGAGAACACTGGATTTGAGTGTTCTAATTTTTTAACACTGGTCAAAAATATCAGTATATAATGTCTTACTGTGCCAAAAGGTGGAGACAGCGCAGTTAAGCTTTTCAGTGTAACACCTTAATTGTCTAATCCTCAGATGAAATTTAGAAAGTAGTTATCTTAAATTAAGATCAAAAGGACAAGGAATTAGCAATGATCGATTAAACCTGTAGTAAATTTCAAAGTTCCTTAACTTGATGTTCAATACAATTTTATTTACTTCTCTTTTTGGTCATATGCCAAGAGAAGGGGTAGTGATGTGTTAAGAAGAACACAAAAAAAGTTTATTTACAAGTACTAACTTTTTTTTCAAGCTAATCCCAGCATTAGAATTTCCAGAGCACTTCTCAGTCACAGTACTATTGCCTCCAAATATTCAATGCCCAATCTGCAGTGCTTGTAAAGGATGTGAAATATGGAAAAAAGAGTTGCTTTTTTTTTTCCAGTAAAAATTCCCCTTTTCAGACAATTAGTTCTTTCAATGAAAGCATGGATACAATGAAGCAAAATCATTTTAATGAGCTCCTTAAATAGCCTGCACAAAACTGCATGTTAACAACTCATCTCAACGTACGACCTTTGTGTCAAATAAGCATCTTCTCAGGGGCATAACATCCTTCCTAAATCAAATCATACGTCTGTCTTATGGCCTTACAAAGTTACCTCGCTTCCTTCAGAGAGACTAACCCAAGCTAACAGTCTCCTCAGTAATGGCATACAGGAGACAATATGGTTGTTGATTCAAATGGAACAAAGATCACCTTTTTTTTGAGGAGAATTTGATGATATCCATTACAAACATTTGTTTTCCCTTGCAGCTCAAAAATGCTGGAACTTTGAGCTTTGCATTGTGAGCCTGTTCTTCACATAAAGCCACCCATTTTCCTAGGACAACAAAATCTCCAAGACTAAAGACGTTGAAATTTCCACAGAGATCTATCCAGAATAATTCAAGTACCAAAATAAAAAGATCCCTGATAGTCATCCCCTGCGCATCACTGAATATGGGGAATTATCTGCACCCATTAATTTCATTTTCCCACAGTCACCAGAAAAAGCTGTAATGCCATCACAAGGAAATCCACCTGCAATATTGCCCAGATCCCACTTGCTTCTTCTTATAAACCACTCAGAGTCCTTTCAGGTGGGCAGAAATTGGCAACAAAAAGGCTCCCTAGTTCATCATCCACTCATTTCAGAAAGAGCCAAATGCTGATAAATGCAGCAGAGACCATTGATTAGATCAGCTTTGAAGAGGAAGTCAAAAAAACCACACACGGATATACTCTCATTTCAAGAGCTGTCAGAATCAATAGGAATGTATGTCCAATACAGAGAATCAGAGGAAATGCACTAGATCTCCTGGAAAATGTTATATAACCTCCAGATTTTCAATTTTTGGAAATTTAAGAAGGTCTGTATATTTTGAATTTTAAAATCAAAGAAGTCTGACCATTTCCAGAGTGAGCCATACATATAACAATATCAATAAAAACATTCAATAGAAACTTCTGAGGATCTAAGAAAGACATTTCTGTGATATTTATGGATGAAGAGCACTTTTTAAGTATTCTCAAAACACTTCATTTTCGAGAGTTTATCAGGTCCAGGAAAGAAGTATGATTTTCCAAATACAGTAGTAAGTTCTGTGGTTTGTAGGAATCCTCCAAATGACACGATTTCATGCAAGATACAATTCCCACCAAGTACACCAATTAAAACTACAAAGAAGCAAGAAGTAAAACACAATTTGAATCCCTTTCTACTGTATAGAATATATAATAATTTTAAATAGGATATATATTATATATATGTAGTGGACAACACTGGAATTCATTAGAGAAGTACACAGGGACTATTGCTGAAAAAAATGTTGGAAGTCTTAACTTTTTCCGGAGCTTTGGCAGCAAAAGATAAAAGCAAGCTGGAATTTGCTACTACTTGCAAATTGGTGCTTGTAAATTTTACCCTAGAAACCTTGCCCTAGAAGCCCTATTTCCTCCTTTAAAAACATAAGGAGTATGCATTTCCTAGAAGGCTACTCTGGCATTTAATATTTGTGAAGATTTACTAAATTTACATCAATCTTTGCTCAAAATTAAATATAAAATACAAAAAAGGATGGCTTTGTTGGCCCCTTGCTTAAAACTACCATTTTATAAAGAAAACAACAAAAGGTTTCTACCATCACAGGCTGGGACACATGTGTCGTCTACTACTACTGCATTCATCACCAGTTAAATTATCAAGAAAGGAACACACGTAGTAATCTGTGTATTTATGGGCATGCTCCTCACTCTTGTGCACCCTGCTTTCCTCATCTGCTGTCTCTTCAAGAAGCTCAGCTGAAAAGAGCTGTATTAATTTTTGGCTGAAGCTGTAACATACAGACTTTGGATTTTTTGTGTGATAGGTTAACAAAGTTTCCAGGAAATACAAAGAGTAGCATGCTTCTAGAGAAAAGGAGATGCTAGTAAAAATAAAAGCATTCTGATGACCCCTGGTGGCCACTTCACACAAGGAAGTAATTGCATTCCATCTTGAAAAGCAAATCAAACAGAAACGTGTTACATGTTCTACGGGTAGGCACGTCTGCAGAAATGACAGCTGATATTATTCAATTAGAATATATATTTATTAGAATGTACCCATTTACATGTCTGTCGGTATCAAGTTGCTGTATTACTGCAGATAGAGATGTACTCAAAAAATTAACTATTAGAAACAAACCCTGTTTTTCTCTTCAATGAAATAGAGGCAAGCACACTAGAAGTATTTCAGCTCAATCCTAGAAGACATACGAAATGGACATTCTTTCAGTTTTCATTTTCCAGCTGGGTTGCTTACATAAAGCAGAGGGTGATGGGGAGAAGCAAAGGGCTGCCTCACACCAGGGTGCACTCAGAAGGGCTCTGTGTAATAGATGATGTCCCAAGTCCCTCCAGCTCAGGCAGTTCTCCAGCACAGTTTAGCAAAGCGAATAAACCAGCCTTTCCTTCTTTATATATTTATATTGGATTTCTACCAAAAAGAAATTAATATCCATCATTAGGAATCAGTATAAAAAGGCGACAGCTGTACACAGACCTCAGCTCTGGAGAGGGTAAACCCTTAGCATGCAGAGGAAAAGCTGCATGACAAATCACACCTTTTCTCCTTAATGCCTTCCTGTAATACATGCAAGCAATCACAACAGTGCTGCCATGTCCTCTGCAACACAGGAACCCAGGGAGGGATTTTTTCCCCCCAATAACTTAGATGATCATGACTGTGACTTAAAACACACAGAGCTGTGCTAAGCCTGGCTTCCTCCAGAAGCAACTGACACCTGCTTTCAGGTGAACAAACCCATGCTTCAGCTTCTGCAGTAGACACTGCAGAACTTTTAAGGCTGCATAGGTTCTGAAAGTTCACAAGTTACAACTGAACTTTAATTTCCATCTGTGACACACCTGTCTGTGTCAAGAGGCAGAAACCAACAGAAAACAGCAATGGGAGGCATACCAGTGTGCCAGTGGCAATGTGAGTCCAAGCACTGGCAATATGGGATGATACAAAAATTATTCGTGCCCGTGATACCAGTCAAGGGATACTACTATGGCATAGCATGGAGCCTTTTCCCTTCCTAATCCTCAAGCCCTTCACTAGAACTAAGCCAAGTTCCTGCAAAATCTTCTTTCCTTCAGCTGAGGATCAAAAGAGGTTGATGGCCAAGCATGCTCCCCAGCAAAACACACTCTTGTTCAGCAGGTGGAGAGTGGAGGTGAATGAGGGAGAAGGAATGGCTACCCTAGAGAAAGGGGACAGGGGATGCCAGAGCAACTCCCACCTCCTATTGCAGCCCATATGAAGAAATCACATCTTCCCAGAGTAGGTCCTAGGCAGAGAGAACTGAAGGAGGGAAGGAATTGAAGGCAAGGAACAACCCCTTGCTGATACTGCAATCACTTATAAAATAAAACCCCCGTCCACTAGTCCAAAGCATTCACACTTAGTGATAGTTTGGCAAGAAATACAATGAAGATTTCAAATGCTGCTGCTTGTTGTCAAAAGTAACCATTTCTCTCCATATCTATTTGTTTCAATACAACAAATTTGGTGCTTACCTAAATCAGTCCCTGAAACTCAGCTCTCTTCCAGAACCAGCAATATGCCTAAGCATGTGCACAGTGGCAGCACAATTTGTGTGAGGTACACATGTTCACCTGCATTCCCAAACAAGGAATCACCTGACAATTTTTTCATTTCTCCTGCAGATGTGGTGCATGGGGTAGCAACAAGGAACAAGTGCACTGGGGACCACTTCCCTAATACCTACAAAAATTATGAAGCTTCACTCTGCTCTGTCTAAGAGCCGCACCTTGCTTACTGGGTATCTTAAGTGTGCAAAACCCTTTCCCAATTTGGAGCACGCTGTTTAACAGCCACATAAAGACTACAAAGCATCTCCTTCAGTTGTTGGTTTATCAAATTAAACCCAAATCTCCAGCCAGCACCACAATATCAGGCATCCCTGGGAAAGATCAGCAGTGGTTTCTGGGAGTTTCTCCCTCCCACCAGAGCCTGGCAGCCACACAAAGCCACTGCTAATCCCACCCTCACGTGGCATGATCAAGGTGGCACCACAGCCTTCCCCTTCCACAGACTAGGTAGACATGTGTCAGATCAACCTGGTGGCCCCAGGCATGGCCTTCTGCTCCCAAAAGCCCTCCTGGGCAGGGAGTTCAGATGCTGCTGGACCCTGCACAAACACAGTTCTGGCATCACAGGAGGTCACAGGACCATACAGTGCCTGCCTTGGCAAGGGGACCTTGGGAGTTGGGGCAGAACTGCAACTTGGCTGCAGAGACTCTGAATATCCTTAATTCATCATCACTATCTCAGGGATGCATTAGGAGAGTGCTATTACTAAAAATACGACTAATTCCCTGAAAAACACCAAGTTGAAATCAATCCCACAAACTTTCCCAAGATCAATAGGTTTTAATGAGCACAGAAAACATACTCAGTAGCAACCACGGGCAAGTACCCAGAGACCAAGCCAGAGTAATAAATTGCACCTGCTCCAACACTTTCCTGGCAGGAAAAAATTGACATATCACTAAGCAGGCTGCTGCTCAGCTCAAACAGCCACAGGACCTGAGGGACCACAAGATGGGTGACCCACATGGTGACTTATCACAGCAAAGCACAGCCAGGACACAATGCCAGATCTACCCCCCACAGAAGGGCAGGGTTTTGGCAGCTCTCAGTTGACAGAGCAGCCCAGACCACAGAGCCAGTCCCTCTGATGGAGCAATGCGGGGACAGAGAGGGACGGCAGGTCAAAGGGGCTGCTTCCTGCAGTAAATGGTCCTGGTGCAGCCTGTTTATCTCTCAGAGGGTAAAAAGAATATTTAGTCCCCTGTTTCAGTCACCCACAGTCATTTTCCTAGTATTCACCCTGGGAAAAACTTTCACAAGTTAACTCTTTCCCTAGCTGTTATCATTGATGGAAAAGAAACAACACAGTAAATTAAACCTTACAGATAACAGAGCAAAAACGCTGGTTTATGTCTTTTACAGTGAAACCTAATATTAAGTTCCATCATGAATTTTCCAGAAGACTTGAGCATCACATTGTATTTTTCCCCAAGAGCTATGATTCAGGCTTTCACTTTCTGGTAAATTCCATAAATAATTGATAATCAAATGCAACTTCTGTTTTGTCAGCTAAGCAGCCTTCCTCATTCTAAAGCACCAAATTCTTTTTACACGAAACAGGAAAGGAATTCACTTCTAACAGTGACCCTGCAATTCCATTTTACAATTTAAAATAGAATTATGTTTTACAAGTCAAAATTTTGTAGCAAATGCATCAATTTATAGGATTTAATATCTGATATTATTTCCATATACTAAACAATACAGAAGATTTTACTGGTTGAACCCCCGTAACAGCACAAATCATAGCAATATAAATATGCAAAGGATCTTACTACAACCATTACACTTTTCTCATCAATCTCATTCTGTACTGCTCTGTTAAGGAGATCTAAGTATTCTTAGATGCATGTACAATGGAAATAATAAATTAATGCCTCCTTTAATGAATCCCTCACAAAATTCTCCCTCTCCCCAAATCATAGAATTGTTTAGGTTGGGAAAGAACATGTTCATCAAGTCTAACTGTTAACCTGGCACTGCCAAGTTCACCACTAAACCATGTCAAGTGCCACATCCACACATCTTTTAAACACCTCCAGGGATGCTAAACTCCACCAACTTTCATAGGCAGCCTGTTTCAGGGCTTGACAACCCTTTCAGTAAAGGAATTTTTTGTAAATCCAAATTAAACATCCCCCAGCACAACTTGAGACCATTTCCGCTCGTCCTGTTACTTGGGAGAAGAGATCTGGCTACAACTTCCTTTGAGGTATTTGTAGAGTGATAAGGTCTCCCCTGAGCCTCCTCTTCTCAGGCTACACAGCCCCAGTTCCTTATAAGACTTGAGCTCCAGACCCTTCAGCAGCTCTGTCGCCATTCTCTAGACTCACTCCAACACCTCAGTGTCTTTGTTGATGAGAGTAGACCAAATCTGAACTGGCTCATGATCAGCCTCTGTCAATCAGCACCCCCAGATCCCTTTCCTCTGGCAGCTTTCCAGCCACTCTGCCCCCAGCCTGCAGAACTGCTGGGGTTGTTGTGACCCAAGGACAGGACCTGGCACTTGGCCTGGTAGAACCTCACACAATTGGCCTTGGCCCAACCCGTCCAGATCCCTCTGCAGATCCTTCCTGCCCTCCAGCAGATCGACACTCCATCCAGCTTGGTGTTATTTGCAAAATGACACAGAGTGCACTGGATCCCCTTGTCCAGACCATTGATAAAGTTATTAAATAGAACCAGCCACTGTTCTGAGCCCTAGGGAGCACCACTTGTGACCAGCCACCAGCTGGATGCAATTCCATTCACCACCACTCTTTGGGCCCTGCCATCTAGCCAGCATTTTTATCCAGGCATCTTCACACCGCTATTCAACATAGGTTGAAATTACTTGAATACCTATTAACATCTAAGTCCAACTGAATTCACTAGGAACAGGGCATTTGAAAATCAAGATATTTCTTTAGGTGCTCAAAAAGAATTTGTAAAGTAATGCCATATATCGAGACTTCACTATTTCATCTACAAAACTTGTTATTCAGAATTAAATAAAATTACATAAACCTACTTCTTCTTAATTAAAAACAGTTTATATTTTGAAAACCCAACAATTGACAATGTTTAGTTACTTTAATAACATGTTCTCCAGAATGCTTCAAAAGAAAAATTAAATTAGATTATTTTTAATAACTTGTAGATTTAAAAAGTGCCCAGTTATAAATGAAAGGATTACAGAATAAAGGTAGCAAATGCACACATTCAATGCTGTTAAAAGGCAGACACATGAGATCTCATGTATCTTGTGCCATTTGTAAAAAGGTTGTTTTATTATCAGTATAACTAATCACTATGATGACATCTCTTACAATCAAGACATTATAATGAATTTTCTTTACAGCTACAGAGAAATGGGATTTGCTGTTCCATATCAAACTAGAACAGGCTGTATAAATTCTTCTTCATATTTATTATTAAATGTAACTTTTATCTATAAAATCAGCCATGAAATATTAAAAACTCAAACAACAGAATTTATACCCTTTACTTAATTTAGTTTAAATGGTCTATTCACTAAAAAGAGGGAAAAAAGGTTACATATGTATTATATCGTGCCCTCCCCTCTCCCCGATAAGCATTTCCATTATAAACCACCTAGTTTTTGGAATTTATAACTCAGCTGTAAAAATCTATTTCATATGTAAAAGTTGGTATACTTTTCCTTTTACAAATTAAAAAAAAATAATCTTTTTCAGAAGGAAGGCAAGAAAGAATGTGAGGGAAGGAGAAAAGCAATCAGACTAAGAATTTTAACTCTTGGCCAGTTAAATCAATTGGTATGAGCCATCTGCTGTAATTCAGACCCATCTTCCCACCCCATCCCCTGAAGAACCATTGGGAAATGGTTGGCTGGCTGCACCAGAGCCCCTGGGCAGATGGGAGCCAGGTACTGGCCCCCAGCTGCTGACCTGCCAGGTTCAGGCTATCTTATCCTACTGCTGTCTCCTGAAGTCAGCTGTACAACTGGGAATTGGGCAAATGGAAAGTAAGTGAGAACATCAAAGAGCATTAAAATTACCTGTGTCAGAGAAGAGACAACACAAAACTCGTCAGCACATCTGTAAATGACAAATAGACAAAACAGCATGGAAAAAAGGGCTGTAACAACGAAAAGATATAAAGACTTGAGAATTCAAGAACTGGAGACTGGACAACATACAATGCAACAAAACTGAACAGAAAAATAAGGGCAGATAAAAACCATCAGAAGTTCATAGAAGGCAAAAAATGAAAAGGGTCTTATTTAAGACAGCATGGAAAAAAATTCATATGTAAGATGGCAGATTCTAAAATGAAGCATGAAACAAAGCAACAAGAGACAAGCAATTGATGACCTTATGGTGCAAGCTACAACCTAGACTATTTCCTGTTAGCAATATCTTTCAGCTTTTTCCTAGAGTACAACAAAAAGCACAAAAGAGAAATTTACCTTTGCTTTCCCAAAATTTACCTTTATGTCCCCATTTTACAGTCTGAAAGGAATAGAAAGAAGCAGCAAAGGCGTAAAACCTTGCATTGGCTCTCACAGTGCAGCTGATGAGTTGGATGAGCTGGCAGGAGCAACAACCAAGCTACACCAGGGAGATGCCTGTGGATGCTTTCTCAGAGGCACCAGGGAAGGTAGCACAGACCTGAAGTCCAGAGATGCTCCTGTGTGCCCCAGGTGATGCTGCACTCTTGCTAAGAGGAAGCCACCAAGGCTGTGTGTTCAAACATAGCCTTGATTTAGTCTTCAGCTAAGTTTATCCATCAGAAAAGTCTTTCTCTTAGCAATTCTTGAACTACAGCCCGTGAGGACTATGTATATATATTGCAACCAATTCCCAGAAAAAACAATATAAATTCATTGGTTCTCTACACCGATTCAGGCTTGAAAATAGTCAGTTTTAAAAAATAACCTTCACAGGAAGATCTTTTGGTGGACTAGATTAATCTGGCATACACAGACAGCAGAGGATATTCTCAAAATATGCATAAAAAATGGAACACAGTAGAAAGATATTATCTATACACCCTCCTGCCACACCCAAAAAAAGGTATGTGAGCAAAAAAGAACTACGAAGTATTTATTTTAAGGATCTATTAGACATTGATAACATTATTTTTATATAACTTGATTAGAAGACTGATGTTCTAAGACAAACTTAGCGTTTAAACAAACAGACTCAAAGAGCAAAGGCTGTAAATGTAAAATCAGTTATGAGTTTATGGCATTTATGTCAGATCACCAACAGGAAAAAAGAAGGAGGGTAAGGAAATGAGGAACCAAGCAGCAAGGATCCTCTAAGGGATTGGGTGGTCCCATGGCACAAAAATCTTCACTCGATTCCCAAAATTCCACAGTCCAAAATCATTCATGTCTGAGTGTATCTCATCTGTTCAAAATCACTCATGTCCAGGTATCTACCTGGAATGTTAGCCACTGCTGCACTGCTCAGTGTCAAGATTTAAAATGTCTGGATCAGAAAGTGAGACCTGGAGTTTTAGGTACTGATATCTCACATCCAATTCAGAGAGGAAAGAAAAAAACCCAGCTCCTTCTCAACCAGCATGAGACAGCCCCTCTGCTAGAGAAAGACAGCAAGCGCAAGTCCTAAGCCCAGAAAACGAGAGCTGCTAAATCTGGCACCCTGGAGAAAAGACACCGACTCTGCAGAGCTGCTACCATGTTATTTACTGCTCATGAGGTCTCATTCTTGTACCCAGGGCACACCTGCTGTGTGAGGGACCTGAAGCAGGCACCCAAGCAAAGCCTCCTACTCCTCCAGACCTGCTACAGCTGCTCCATAACTTGGTGTCCACCAGTCCTGAAAACAGAGCCTGTTCAGGCCTGCATGTCTCATGCAGGGACTAGGAATCTTTTGGGAAGAGTCACTAAAATCCACATTCACTCTAGGAACAGTTTTATACTTCATGTCAAAAAATGCACTGGTGATGAGATTATTTCATTTTAATTCTTGTATTTATTAGAATTTATGGTCAAAATGTACTCATTACAAAAACATGTATTGAACAAATACATGAAAACATTTATTAATTGTTCTACCTGGCAGCTCTTATTTAGTGAAAGGGGGCCAAAAAATTACTAGGAATGTTTTCAAGAACTATTCAAACATTTCTAGAAGTAAAACCTCAGTATGCCTTTTAATAATGAAGCATATTTTACAAAGTACTAGAATTTGGGGGCATACTAGTCCTCAAAATGTGCCTTTAAATTACCCTTATTTGGAATGACTGGCATGACTGTATTAGCCACATATTTGAACATTGCTTTATCCAGTCAGCTCACTAAATCATTAAAAATATACACGGCTGAGCTTCAGTTTGACCTGCAGTGACTCCTATATGTACTCTCAAAATTAACACAAGCACTGAATCTACTAATCTTCGACTTGTAATAACTGATCAAAGAATACTGCCCTGTAATTCACTACAAGTTAAAATCATAGCGCTGAACTGTGCATTTTCAAACAAGTGGTTTATAGCTCTAGATTTAAAATGCAAAGTTTCCATTATATTTAATAATTAAAATGCATGCTGTGTTATGGTTACATTTGGTGACTGGATTAGTAGTACCCCAACTGAGTTAAACAATGCCTTTTTCCTATTAGAGTTCATATTACCATATTGTCTATTTGTTTAAGAAAAGGAAGAAAAAAAGCACAGCAAGGAATAAGGAATAAAAAAGAAATATGAATATCAAACATACTGAAAGACAGTGAGGACCAAGACAGCAAGAAGACCTGGTATCAGCAAAATATACGCTAGCTGAAAGCAGAAAAGCTGAAATATGTGTGCATTTAAAGTATGAAAACTTTTAATAAAAAGAATATTCTCCCCTTGTCAATAAGGCTTCTCATCCAAAGTAAAGGGAATAAAGCTCAGTTTGTTTTCCTAGATGCAGTTGCTACAAATTGAGGGAATACAGACATCACTGTCAAAGAGCAGACTCTTTCAGGCTGTCAATTTCTTAATCAGGGTCTGACTTCACTGGAAAGTGTGAAATTATGTAATTATTTATGCTTTGCAATTCTGACGGTTTAAACAAATCCAGCACTATGAACAACATCTTTTATAATGCAAAATTCCTACTGCGATTTTGTTTTAGGGAATATACCTATTTTTTCCCCTGTGCTTTCTAGGTGATTTATTCAAACAAAATTTAAATATTATGCGAAGTATTTCTTTTCTCCCAAAACAGATCCCAGAGAGCCTAGAAACATAACTTACAAGGATGAAAAATAATTGAAAAATAAAGTAAAAAGTCATGGCCACAATGACATCAATTGAAGTTTTCTCAGCACTGTCAGTTATATTGCCACCCAAAACTCTAATGGCAAGTCCAAAGACCTTTGACCCCTCCAACAAATGGTTAAATAAAATATTATTTGAACCCTTAAAAAGACATACTCCTTACATTCCTGCCCTTCCATGCAATATTTAAGTATAAACTTCAGAGATGAAATTTTGTTTTCATTCCAAGTATATTTTAATTATCTTGGTACCAGAAGCAGATACAAAGATAAGCTTGTGTGCCTGAAAGCTCACCTACTTCTCCCTCTGTCGGAGCTGGTGAAATATATTGACTCTGCCCGCACGTCAGCTCCTCAGAGACCCATCCCCTTGTAGGGCAAATACCCTTGGCATACAAAATACAAAGGTACGCATTCCCCAAAATTAAAGTTTATTTAACACTCCCCCTCAAAATACACTTTACTGAAATCGGCAACATCTAAAATCACAATGATATGAATAAAGAAAAAGAGAATGCATTCTTGCAAGTCAACCTCCACCAGCAAAGTTCAGCATGTTTTTTACCTGGAAATGGAACTTGAATAGCCTGACCAGAGCTAGCAAAATGCCTTGTCAGGAATTCACTTGTCCTCTCCAAACAACACCTTCTGTACCCAATGACCTTGTGCTCAGGAAGGATTCTTGGGGTTTGAGAGAAGGAGCTCCTTATATCTCATCAAATGTCTGCTCCAGAGCACTTGAAGGTCAATGCCAGACCTTTGTCAACTTTCTCTTCAGTCTCTTCCTCCCCTTCCCTCCTCAGGTTGCCACCCCTGTTGCAAGCTCCATGGGTGACACAAAGGAAAGGAGACAGGGAACAAAGACTATATACAGTCCTCTGCAGATATCAGAGACTCACAAAGAAGTCAAGGCAATATTTGTCAAGAATTTCTGAGCTACCTAGATTTAGAATGGCACTAAAATTCACAAGTCTGCATCTTTGACACTTCAAGTCTAATGAAAAAACAACTAAAGAAAAAAAAGGGTAGATTTTTTCATATAACATATCTACCAAGTTCCTGGTACCAACAAGTAACAACACTGTGTTATAAAACCTCTGCTCAAGAACCAAACTGGATTTTGCAGTAGAACTTGGACAAAAAAACAAAAATTATTTTATTTCTTTGGTTCTGTACACAAAAATTATGAAACTGAGAGCTTGTGTCAGGTTCTGATTTTGATCATTTTGACGCAAATTGAAAAAATTCTGTTAAACTAAATAGAAATATTCCGATTTATAGTCAGGTAAATAACATCAAATTCTTGTCCCAGGTTTTCTTTCCTTCCTGATTAAATTACATTAATGTACACTTAAAACAAAGCAACTACTGCTATCCCTGCTGTTTTTTTCAGGAAAATAACTTATCTGTTAAAAATATATCTGCACACAAACATGAAGTCATGAGGGCTCTTCATGTGTCTGCCATTTATCTGAAGCCTTGCAACAAAGAGGCTTTTAGCAGTATCATAGTACATGGACACCAACATATCATCCTAAATGTAGGGCAGAGCCAACCTGCTTCTGTGAGGACCTATACACCACAGTTTCTCGCTAAAATATTTTTATTCACCTGGTAAGTACATGAGACATCAAAACCCACAACACTCTGTATTCTTGCACAGAATGTACCAAAGAAAGGCTCAACAACTAAATATTGTGTCTTTGCATTCTTGCTAAAAGGTTTGACATAGTATTCATTGCCATATTTTTCCTAATTAGCAGTTTAAGCTTGTTAACAAGAACAGTTCATTTAAGGTAAACAAGAATTATCTTTCCATTGTATAGGTAAGGCTTGTAAATAGGACAGCTCATAAATTCTAAGATGAGAGCAACTAGGAAACTATTCATTAAGGCTTGGGTTATAAATTCAAAACATGAAGCATAACAAGCTTAAAGAAGGTTTTATTTTTAAAAGCATTCATTAGGCTCTCATCTTCAAGACTCAGACTTGTAAATAATTTAAAATGAAAATGTGAACAACAGGCAGGGAAAAAAACAAATGCAATTCAAATCAGTTCATTGTTGTACCAATAAAACTCAGAAGAACAGAAACTAAGTTGGCAGATTTTGAAGACAACATCCAGAAAACATCTTTATGTACTGTAATTTGAACTTACAGGTTGTGCTAGCACTGGCTCCCATCCAAAAAAAAATTAGCTCTGACTTGTAACAGCCCAGGTTTGCCCAGTAAAGGATACACATGCTGAACTAGTAATTTTTCGTATCCATTGCATTTTATTCTGGAGCTGACAAAGCAAACAAGCAACCTGCAGTTTATCAACGTTTTTAGATTTTATATTTATCCATTCTGACTTTTCAGAAATATATATCCTATTAACAATTTATATGACAAAATGCAAGAACCCCCTTCAAAAATTAAGGTAAACCTCCATTTGCCGTACATGGGGAGCATGGAAAGAAACAGCCTTTACTTCACAGGCATTAAAAATGGAAAGTGAAGAAGACAGAAGTAACAAATCAAACAAAAAAACAAAACACAAGGATCACTGATGTCCTTACTGCATATTCAGTGTCCCAAATCCAATGTTGATACATCCCTGCAAAAAGTGTGTTACACACCAAGGAATCAGGGAAGTGCACCATTTTGCCTTCACTGAATGTATGGTATGCTAGCCTTTACTCAAGGACTTGGAATGATACAACTTAAATATTCAATGTCACTTAAACATTCAATGGATGATCAGCATGCCACAGGAATTTCTTTCTCCATGCTAAAAGACAACATGGCATTGGAAGATGCAAAAGTGCCGTATCCCTATGCTGTGGCTCTTGTGCAGAACGATGTGCAGAGGTGCTGGCTATCACAGGAATGTCAAGACACGCTCCTGAGAAGCCTTTCACTTACTGGGTGCACCCCCTACACCAGGAAACCTGACATTTGTCAGCCACGCAGGATTTCCTGCACGGCTGCAGAACACTGAGCAGGAAACCCTGGCACACCAGTGAGCTCTGGGCACACCCAGCAGGATACGACTCAGCTACAGCACACACACAGCCAGCTCAGGGCTTTCCAGAGGCACCAACCCTCCAGGCAGTACAGGAGCAGCAAGTCTGATGCTTCCCCATGTGAACCATGATGGAAAAGTCACCCCTGTCCAAGCTTCCTCTCCAACAGAGAAGTGGGTGGTGCCAACATGCTACACACCACCAGTACAGAAATGTTAAGTCTCCTCCTGATTAGGTGTCCTAAAGCCAATGCTGCATGGACTATCTCACATTCATAGCAAATGTTTAGGGCAAATGTTTACATAAATCCAACCTCTAACCCACGGAATGGAAGCAGGTGAGGGTCACGGGCTCTTCCAGAGTGAGCCCAAGCTTGAAAACCTGACTAAAAACAGAACTCACATATATAAAGCCGTAACAGAGCTTTAGAGGCCATCCAAATAGCAACACAACAATCTGTCTTTGAATAAATCAGAATTCTTCTCAGGACCTCCACACTTTTCAAACTTCTTGCCGGAATGTTTCCAACAGAAAAGTTTATACACCAGTAAGTCCATTGATTCCATAAAAAAAAACCAACAAACATATGAAACTATGATTTCCATACAAAATTATGACTTTGTATTACTATTCGGGTAAGTTTTGTTACCCTTTGTAATTCTAGTGGATTTTAATATTTATAGGTATTTTTTACGTCTTGCTGCCTGTATTTTTGAGAAGAACTTTTGAAATTCCAAAGATGGGGCTAAGGACAGCGAGAAACTACAAGACAATAACAGCTAGAAAAGCATCTATATATGCACTTGTTGCAGAATAGTAACCTACAGAGATGTATACATCCAGATCTATACACTGAAATACTGTATACCCTAATTCTGCACAGCTCCCCCAGGGCCACTGTATACACCACACTCACGCATCAACTTGTATGTTTAAATTCAGAAAGACAGAGTCAATTAAAATTTATGCCTGTACCACTAAGGATCAAAAAACCTAAGGACATTCACAATCTCACAGCCCCCTTAACAAAACCCATACTGATGCCGACAGTAGTTCAGTAGTAGGCCAAACTACTGAGAAAAAGGTCAGCCAGTTGTAGAACAAGCAAACAAAACAAAACAAAGCAAAAAAAAAAAAAAAAACAACAAAACAGCAATCAACAACTCTGCTAATGCAGGACTGGAAAGCAGTCACAATCATACAAACAAGTATTTTACTTTAGGAAAACCATTAGTACCTGCTTCATAAAGGCACTTGGCTTATTTCTTTGTAAAGCTGAGTGTGAATTGGGTAGTACTTACTGTAATTTTTCTTTTCATTCTAAGATAAAAAAGATAGCTAAGTTTTTTTTTCTGTTATAAAGCTATAGATTGCTGACATAAGTTTGAGACACAACTTTCTTTCCTCTTCACATGTTGAAGAACTGAGATTAAGTAAATTATGAAAACTTCCACATACTTTTAACATAAACACCTACACTGGGCTACAGACTGTTCTGCAACTACTGACTCTTCTCTGGCAGATGGCAGAAACAGCAGGAAAGCAGGTGTGATTCCTCTGTTTCAAACATACATCTCCTTTCTGCAAAGCAAAAGGAATTTGGAATTTCTGCAGGTGAGAAATTAGAAATTACAAGAACATGTTTACATTTTTTGCTTCATCACTAGTTTTATACACATAGGCTAATAAACAATCTCAGTTTATGTGTTAACACAGCCCAAAATGACAGAAAAAAGAATCCTGTTTAGAAGTAGGTATAGGCGTATTTAAACTTTCAGTACATGTTTGTGTAATCGAGTAGGAATGTCCACTGCGAAAGCAAACAGATCAAAGATTAAAACACTATGTTATTGGAGAGATTTCACATGATCTTTGACACCACAGGCCAGGCAAGATTTAAGCAAGTTTGCAATGCCAGGTCCCATGCAACCCTACTCCTAATTAATTGTCTCCAAGACATCCATGGTTAACCCTATTAGGCTCTTAGTACTAAACATTGCACTTGGCTGAGAGAAGTTGGTCTCTTCTCCCAGGCAACCAGCAACACAAGAACACAAGTCTTAAGTTGTTCCACGGGGAGTTTAGGCTGCACATGAGGAAGAGTTTCTTCACACAAAGGGTGATTAGACATTGGAATGGACTGCCCAGGGGCATGATGGAGTCACCCACCCTGGAGGTGTTTAAGGAAAGACTGGACTCGGCACTTAGTGCCATGGTTTAATTGACATGGTTATGTTGGGTCACAGGCTGGACTTGATCTCAAAGGTCCTTTCCAACCTAGCTGATTCTGTGACCACCAGTGAGGCACAGTGCTCATTTCCTACGTGCCTTTGTGTCCACCAAGACCTGCTGTGGTTGGTTCTGCTCCTTGCACTCACGTTGCCCGAGAGGAGTGGAGCCTCCGTGCCCTGGCTGCTGCTGGCCAGGCCCTGCCTGATACAGCTGCACCTCAGGCCGTGGTGGCAGCGCTGGGGGCTGAGCTACCCCAAGGTGGCAAGGCCAACACAAAACAACGCCTTTCTGGGGCAGAATAACCACAAACGCTCTGCGGGGCAGCTGCTGACAATCTGTCAAAGTGAAAGCACCATTTCCATCTGACTCCTCTCCTGAGCACAGGAGAGACCACTCTGCCACATGCCTGGTTTTGTGAACAGCTGAAGGAAACACAGTCACTACATCTGTTCAGTAACATCATCTTGTCTTTCTCCCAAAGCTTTCAAAAGAGTAAGGTATACTCAAATTTCAACCTAAAAAGTCAGCTTTTTAGTACCTTTCACATGCACCATAATACCAAGGAATTATTTCAATGAATGACTAGACCAGGTGTATCTCAAACCAATGTTTTTATTTGACTGATGGGGTCATCCATCCAACGACACCTTTCTGTTTTCCCGAGAAAGAAAATATTTAAATTCTAAATCACATTAGGAAATTCAAACATAAGAGCCACCCAACAATTCCAGTTCAACCACATTTCATGTGCCAGTCTGTCTGTAGATTTCACCTCATGCACAAAACACTGTACACATTCAAAAAATTTTTATAAATAACTAGACGAAGCAAAGCCACCTCATTCTTAATGTTGTGCACACTAACAGAAAAACACTGCTCTTCACTACAAAAGGTTGGGTTTAATGGGACACTGTGACCGACATCTCCTTCACACACATTCTATCTCCAAGTAATGTTTTTCTATAAAAAAGGCAATACAGCTTAAGTTTTAAAAGCGTTTCTAACAAAGAAAACTCTCATGCAAATAAATTAGAAATCTTTGATGCTGTTACTATACAATAGTTCCTCCACAAGAATGATGGCAAAGGATTTAACTCAGGATGTTTGAATTATATTTCCCAAAATGCTAATAAAACTGACATGTTTGAACATACTGAAAAAGTCACAGTCTATCATCATCCTGTCACATCTGTGCATTTGACTTTTTTTAAAATGTATGGATTATACAATTACTGCCAGGCTCCATATTTTATATATAAAAGCTACAATCTGATTATATGTCCACGCTGAAATAATTTATGAAATAAGGTTGGAATGACTGCAATGTTACTTCTATGATGAATGTAACTTGCTCTGAATAGTGTAGGAGCTTGCAAGAGAGACCCAACTGAAGCCTGTAATTGTCTTCATCTTTCATGCAGAGGTGTGACCTGCAAAAAAACAGAGATCCCAGCATCCAGAGCTCCAGCCTCATACAAACATCTTGATTACGCATGTTCTAATACAAAATGGAAAATTATTAATCTTCACGAGCCACACCTCTGGGTTATTAAAGTGAGAATCACAGGGAATTAACACTGAGTGTTTAGATTGTATGTTTGTTATGGTTTTTGGCCATCAGAAGATCTACCACTGCTACTATTATCCTTGCACTTTTGGATTTCCATTATTTACTACTCCCTAGGCGTCACCATCATGCTTAGCATGATATGGATGAGCATGAGCACATGACAAAGCCAACGTCTTGCAAGTCTGCATCAGTACAACCACACAAAGAAGCCAAGAGGGCACAAGTAAACAGAAACAAAACTTTTAACTATGTAAATTCCATGAAACTACCAGTTACAGTATTCAGATCAAAAATGTTTTGTCCTTCCTCCAACTAACACTACATTTAATATTAACACTGCTATTTGCAGGTCACACTAGTTACTTGAAGGAGCAACAGGAAGCCCATCATAACAAGCCAAATTAAACAAGACAGAACACAGACTCATGGAAAGGCTTGGGTTGGAAGGGACCTTAAAGATCACCTAGTTCCAAAACCCCTGCCATTGGTACGGACACCTTCCACAGACCCGGTTATTCAGAGCCCCATCCAACCTGGCCTTAGAAAAGCTGCAGGGATGAGGCATCCACAACCTCACTGGGCAACCTGTGCCAGTGCCTCACCACCTTCACACTAAATGTTTTCTTCTATGTAAAGGACATATAAATGACAACCTATCCCTCAAAGGCCACCTAAAGCAGTAGTTTCGCTTTAATGACCTTTCCTACTGCAGACACACACACCCTCAGAAATTTATTAACATTGCTATGCTGTTTATGGTGATTACCTTCCCTGCCACAATCTGACAGGTTCCTTGAGAGCCTACTCTGACTCCCTAGATCAAACAAAACCATGTTGAAAATCCTAAGACTGTGAGAGCACAGGAGGCGCTCACAATTCAAGGGCCAGACCTCAAGAGGAGGGCAGTAAATAAGGGAAGGGTCTGAAGCACAAGTCCTATGAGGAGCGGCTAAAGCAGCTGCCATTATTTAGCCTGGAAAAGAGGCTCAAGGGAGACCTTCTCATTCTCTACAACGACCTGAGAAGAGGGTGAGGCCAGGTGTGGGTCAACCTCTTCCCCCAGGCAACCAGCAATACGATGAGAGGGCAAAAACCTTAAGCTGCACCAGACGAAGTTTAGGCAGTACACTAGGAAGAGCATTTTCACTGAAAGTATGATTATACTTTCGAATGGACTGCCCGGGGAAGCGATGGACTCATTGTCCCTAGAGGTGTTTAAAGGAAGACTGGATGTGCCACGTAGTGCTATGGTCTGTTGACAAGATGGATTTGGTGTACCAGAGGTCTTTTCCAATCTAATTCAGTAATTCTGTGACTGCTCTGCTTGGTGACTGAAGCAGAATAAAGAGAAAGCGGCTACAACCTTTCCTTTATCCCCTTTAAGAGCCACGTACAGAGCTCCTGCAGTCACGTGCGTCGTCCCTCACGCTGCACTCTCCAAGCTCATCCTCGCTTATTCTACAACACCGTTCGGGAAAGGAGGGGGAAACGAGAAACGCGCCCCGTGGCCGCTCGGGGCAGCGCCGCACCCCGCCCGCT
>JAHLSL010000056.1:11921317-11975800 GCA_025920805.1 Petroica traversi
CGCAGGGCTGTGTGTAAAGCTGCTGTGCTTCGCATCCTCACCCCGCAGGGCACTGCGGCGAGACTTGGATCTGGTCCTTGGGAGACCTGTTCTGCAGGAGGGGAAATAAGTCCTTGGCGAACAGCCCGCGGCCGTTCACTAGGGTTGTCAGTGGAAGGGTGCCGACATTCTAAGCTGTATCTAAAATAATTTCCAGGGAGTGCAGTTCACGAGAAAAACAGATGAAAAAGGCAAGAGGGAGGCGATTTGTAAAGTATTTTGTAAAGTATTTTGTATTTTAAAAACTCGGGAAGAAACCGTGATGATGAAACCCTAAATGTTCTTTCCCTCTTCCTTAAGCCAAGTCACATGATTCAGTATAACATCAAAGCAAAAAAGCGTTGTGTAAAGAGTCTACAGACAGCTGTGGTGAAATGCAGTTGCTTTTTCACTGTTGCTTTTTTAAAATGCATGTTTCTCATTTATGGCCTGATTACACAGCAGTTTTTTTAGTAGACAGAGCATCTTAGTTAAACAGCATTTAGCATTCTTCAAGGCCATGGCACAGAGACGCAAGGAGAGAACACCTCTTGAAGAATACGTTTGCAGTTCACTGACATTCTCCAGTCACACAGTGTGCCCAAGCTTACCAACTGGAAGTGACAATTTATAGTTTTACTCAGCCAGTCAGTCACTGGCTAATTTGCTAAGTCTGTGGTACAGCACTGCCAATTCTGTTGTGGGTTGTCAAGACTAGGAAAAGGTTGAAGCTGTTACTTCAGCCTGAGCCCTTCACTGAAGCTAAGTGGAGCACCCAAGACTTTACCAGGGCCTTGGGAAAAATCTGAAATGAATGGACAAAATTTAGAACATTAAAGTACCACTCAGAACACCAGTGAGAGAGGGCTTCCTCTTTATCCTGTACCTAAGGGTTATAGAACTTAATTGTTCTGTGTGTAATAGGGAATCCACACAGAATATGGCTAGATTTGTAGTAAAGATATCTTTGGTATTTTAGATACATATTTAGATGTAATAGTTTTAGAGCCTACAGAAACCGCTGTAAAAATAGAAATAGTTGGAAAAACAGTTAAGGGCAATCTGATTGTTCTGGATATTTTTCAGCATGGGTAAAAGATGTAAAACAACCTTTTGATGACCTTTAAGGTCAGTTTCTCTGCAGTTTACAAATTCCTTTCATACGCCTTAGAAGTTTTGTAGGTCTGGGTCTCAAGCAACACCGAGTGAGCCTGCCTGGTCTATCAGTTATTTCATCATTTGCTTACTGACGTGACGGTGGGAGCTGGTGTCTTACAAGGTGAAGTATTTCTATCAAAATTAAGAGAGGCAGCATATTTTAGGAATAGCCTGAAGATGGAGCCATTGGTATGGGACAAGTAGCATCCAGGACCGAATCACTGTTAATCTAAGAAAAAGTCATACCTGTACCAAAAATAATTTTGTTTAGTAATTCTAAACTATGTTTACAAAATGTCTACAGACATCCCTACATTTAAGGTTCTGGCTTAGCTATATACAGAATTCTAAAGTTGTGCTGAAAATAGTTCTGTATTCTGAAATAGTTATGCTAATAAAAATATATTCAAATGCAAGCTGAATAAGTCAATGAGTAATTAACAAGGATTTAACAAGTTTATCAATGGATTCTAAACATAGTTTGTTTTCTAACAGAATATGACGGTAGGAAGGATCTGCACTTGCTGTATTTCTACCACGCCAAAATTTTTGAAGAAAAGTTGCAAATGTCTTTATTCTGCAGTTCCAACCTCTGAGAAAACATGAAACAGAATAATTAGGATGTAAACACCAAGAGCATTTTTAATGTCAATTACCTATGTATATATATACACGTGTATGTATATCTTCCCTTTTTTAATGCAAGTTATTTTGCCCATTTGTCAAGGTGTGTGATTCAGGAACCAAAGTGCAATATTCCAGTTTGACTGGCCCGCTGCTGCAAGCTGTTCAAACTGATGAAATTTGGTTGAGTCGGCAACCTTGGAGATATTTAAAGGATGTGTAGGTGTGGCACTTAGGGACATGCCTTAGTGGTGGACTTGGCAGTGCTGGGTTAATGGTTGGACTCGATAAAGGTCTTTTTTAACAATGGACAATTCACGAACAATTCTGTGACCCAGCCGTGGTGCTGTGGCCCTGGTCCCTCGCTCAGCGCTGGTGCAGCACTGCAGTGACCGAGGGCTCCGCTGGTTCCGGCCCCTGAGCGCGGATGGGGAGGCTGAGCAGGCGGCTGCAGCTCCCGTGTGGTTCGTGGGGAGCTGCCCCTGTGGAGGGAACCACCACGGCAGTTCAGTGCCCGCTGCCCGTGGTGTCCCAAGGGATGGAGAGCGAGCCTGCACAGCCGCGCTCAGCCCGCTCCGCAGCGGGGCAGCCACGGCAGCTCCGGGAGCCAGAGGAGGCTTTGTGCCACCGCGGCCACGCTGCCCGTGGCACCCGCACCGCTCCTTCATTAATGCTGCACCTTCTGACTCACTTCGTGTTAACCCGCTGCGTTCGCTGCCCAGCCGTGCCAAGGAACTTGTTAGAAGTACAAATAGTTACCCATTTTTACATCAACAAAATGCTCACCCGCCGCTAGGTAGGTACCTTGTGTTAATTTTTTTGGTTGTGATATAAAGAACCTTTTGCGAGCAAGTAAAATTGTGGTAAAAATTACGTGGTTTCCCAACTTTTCCTGCTACTGTAAGTGCAATATAAATGTTTGAGAAAAAAAGGAAGGAAAACACCCTTCAATGGAATTCTTAGTAAGGATTTGTTTTAATTTCTTATAATTGCATAAAAGCTGAGGGGAGGGGGAATATTTTCTAGCATCATGAAAAGAATAAAAGGGTTTTTTCTATAGGAGTTTAAGTTTACAGGTAGAAGTTGAAAGAATTTTTTTTTTTAAATGGGATGGTGCTTGAAGTTCCCCCACTTAACTAAAGAGAGTAACAGTGACTACAAATCCTTTCATTTGGCCCACAAATGATGCATCATCCAGGCCTAGTCTTGCCAGTAGTAATAAAGCTTTCTTTTCAGCCTGCAACTCAAAGGCACGGGGGCCTTGGATATTTATCTGCATGTGCACAGAGAGGTATCTTCACAGAGGCGCTTGAAGAGTCACATGTGGTTTTTCCTCAGAGCCTGAATAATCTGAGTTTTGCTTCTCTAAAATCAAGTTACAGTCCAGCTGAGGAGTGGTAAGAGAACTGTAACATGGATGAGATATAAAAGTCTAGAACAGTGTCATACAGCTGTCTGTCTGCTCAGTGTCACAGACAACATCTCAAAAATAAATACTAATATATGGTCATGGAAAGCATGAACAACTAAACTGTTTTGCACACACCATATAAAACAGGCAGACAGGAGACCTCACTTTTGTGTCTGTGCAAGCTTTCTAGATATTAACATCAATATCAATACACCAATAAATCAGATGTGAGGTTTTTTTCCATGCTGACAAATAGACGTTACTTGAAGCACACAGGCAGAAATTTTACCCATGGACATTATCCTTAAGTCTTCAGGCTGTTCCATCCAAAAAAATCCTGTGTTAAGATACACCAGCAACTTCAGAGCTCTGCATGTGAATGTCACTTTTCCTGGGCCAATACAGTTCGATGTTGCTTAGCAAAGCCACCAATGACTGGCATTGGTTGCTTCTTCACCAGGAGTAAAGCTAGCCCAGCATCTGTTGTGGTTTTGTTTGTTTGTTTGTTAGCTTGTTTAAAATGTATCTTTCATTGCACTGCTTTTCAGTAGAAAATGGACTGTATAAATTTTGACGTCAAGAAGCCCCCCCAAAGAGCCAGCTTTAGAAAGGATGTGCTTCCAGGATCTTACTGCTCCTTCCATTGCGATGAAATGAAACTTTCGAAGTTGTCACTGCACTGTAGGGTTGCTGCCACATTGAGGATGTTATCCCTGCCTATGGAATTTGATGCCTTGTCAGGAAGGCAGTATTGCACAGGGGACGAGTAAAGCAGTACTAACTCTTGAATTTCTAACTGTAAAAGAGTGATGCAAACTTACATGGAATTCATATGAGGACTCTGCCACCATGTGTTTCTTCACTCCAGAAGGGTATATGTCAGGAGTGTGTCATGTAGACTATTTTCCAGTTTCTATTACAGAGATTTTACTGTTTCATTTCTAAGCTCAGGTGGAAAAACATCCCCTTCAGTTCCACAAATAAAAATAGTAGCATGATATTTGAATTATTCTTACAGACACAAAAAAAAAAAAAATTAAAATTGTAACTGCATTGGAAGGATGGGAAACATGCAACTGGCTGACACTTCACGTTATTTCACAGTGAGAGATCATCAAAATGATTTTGAGACAGGTAGAAACATCAGCATTATCCACACATATATTCACAACATCTGGTTTAATTTAACTATGGATATGTATAAGTCTGTCTGGAAGCCGACTCTGCCAAATCTCACAGGATTTGGTTTTCTTGTCCTGTGGGTTTTTAATAAAAATTCATTTAATTTTAATAATAATTCATTGCAGTAAAATGAGAGTCATTTATTACCCTGTATTGTCTGTTACATGTGAAGATGTCCAGCTTGCCAGAATTTACAGCTCTGCCACTGTATAATTAATCTCTTGCAAACTCACAAAACAAGTTTCTCAAATAGACATATATCTCAAATACAAACATCAAGTCTGGTACATTATGCATCAATACATTAAGATTTAATGTAGCAGATCAGAAAATAATATGCAAAATAAGTACGCTACATGAAATAGAGATTTAATCCTTATTTTTCATCTTCACAAAGTTCAACATATTATCCACCTGGCACATGCATCCTAGTTCTATTAGAACTACATCCACTGAAATAAGAATGTGTTTATACTGTTATCTCTAAAGGAGGAATTTCCTGGTTACACACTGAAGTTCTCAAATGCTCATCAATTAAGGAATGTGACCATTTTTCTTTGCTGTCAGGGTACACCTTATGCAGGGTGGACTTTGGAGCTTAAGCAAGGTTTTGTTGAGGTTTTCTCCCAAGAGTTAAGTTTCTTAGCAAAAAGAGTCCAAATTTCACACCTGTGGAAGTGCGCTTGCACTTTCAGTCATCCATTTAAGACCACAGAAAACCACAGCTGTTGTTCCTGCCTCGAGGAATAAGTGAATCGGGCATGTTTCACTCAAAAAACCTGAGTGAAATTGCATAACAAAATATAAGCATACTTTCAGATAGTATTTGCAATTTTTAAAACTCTGTGAGAGTGGATAAAGTAACTAGGAACTGTCTCCATTGTCCTCCACCCAAACAACTCATTCCATGTGAGAACCAACTGAAAAGTTGCTGATTACAACAGACAGTGACTCTTTCACTTACCTCCTTAGAAAGTAGTGGAAATGTTGAAATTACTTCTAAGTGACTTAAGGAAGAAGACTCACACTGGTTCAAGTTCATAGCTGAAAAAAAAATGAAAATAGGTCTCAAAATTTCATACCACCATGTTTGTGTTGCTAGTAGATAATTTTGAATTTCCTGGTCTACTTTTATGTAATCTAATATAGCAGCATTGCAGAAAAACCTTTGCTACATATTTGTCAAAATTATTTGCAACATGGTGGTGTTCTTCATAAACTCTTCCAAAGAATGCAAGTGAGATCAATTAAATATTTGACAGTAGAGCAAAGTAGACAAATATGCATTCTGTTAACAAGGAACTGTTCAATTTTTTCTCTTCATATATTTTCTTTAAATATTTAATGACACACCTCCTAAAGGTCATGATGTGTCTGCAGCTTCAAATACAGATATACATGAAGTTGGACTCGATGATCCTGATGGGTCCCTTCGAATTCTAGATAACCTATGATACAATGTATAAACTTGAAAATCAGTTAAGCTTCACTTTGGAGAAATAAGCTTTTAACTTTACATGTTCTTGTAGCTGGAATGTTCCAGCAGAAACAAGGGAACTCGTGGGTCCTCACTGGCACCAGCCACTGTGGCATGGGCCTCTGTGTCACAGGTAAAGGCACAGTTGCACAATCTTCCCTGTCCAAACATGGACTATGAACATCCTTAACTAGCAAAGCATTTTAGAACATTTTGTGAAACAAGCCAAATGCTGTATTCTGAAAGGAATAACTAGCAGGAGTCAAAGTCAAACTTCTTGGGAGTAATGTGACTGAAAAGGAAAACCATAACTATGTGAGTGAGCCTAATTTCCACTTTCACAAGCTAAGCAGACGATGACCTGATTAGCTCTCAGTCTCAGGAGGCTGCTCATCTCTCTATGCCTTCAGCTCCTATTGTCAGCATCTTATTCTTCATGATTTTAGCTGACACACTTTTCAGTGCTCTCTTTTGAAACATTACTTTAAGGATTAAAAACTGTGTTTATCTAACTTTAAAAAGCAGCATTCACACTTAAACACACTATTTTTAAATGGAAATCAAAATGTTCTAATTTATTCTCTCACCTTAATAATCAGTGGAAGAATATGATTCCATGCTTGAGTGTTTGATTCCCTACAACATGGATGTACAGCCTACAAGAAAAAAGGAAGACTTTGGACAAATCTTATTCTAGCGGGGAGAAGGGCAGAACTTGACCAGCTGTGTACAGGCACCTAATAGTGTGGGGCTATGAAACACTGGCACAGGTTGCCCAGACAGGTGGTTGGATGCACCATCCCTGGACACATTCAAGGTCAGCTTGGATGGGGGTCTGAGCAGCTTGATCTACTTGATCCTTCTCTTTGCAGTATGCTTGAACAAGATGGTTTCCAAAGGTCTCTTCCCACCCCAACTATCCTAGGATTCTGTGATCTCTAAGGTCCCTTCCAACCTAAACCATTTTTTGATCCTATGATCCAAGTCTTGATATCTGTATCAAGCTTTCAGAGATGTAATGTAGGTGCTGTTTTTGGACATTCCCACAACATTGTTTTCCCGTTATTCAGTCCTTAGTAAGAAAAAGCCTGAATCAGAATGGACAACTTTTTTTTTTTTTTAAATCAATGACTGGATTAAGTCTTGCAAGTGTACAGATATATACAGCTATATACATGCATATGTAGGCACAAATTGTACATACAATTTCTGTAGTTATTTGGTCAAGATTTGAGACTAATTTTCTCTGACATGGGATATGGCACATCTATAGTAAGGCTAACAAATGGAAATAAACTTTAATCCCATTACTAACATTAGAATCGTAGAGTTATCTTAACTTGCTGTGGCAACAAATAGCTGTTAGTGCAACCAAGAAGTAACATTTCTAGAAGATTGTATAACACTACTGACCTTAAAAGAATGGACACTGTTTTGGGGGGGTTTTTTTCCATAAGGCTGATGACATGCTGCACTATGGATACTCATTCTTGATCTAAGAAGGAAAGAGAAGCTCTTAATGCCCCAGTGGACAGGAGTTGCTTTCCAAGTATTTTCTTTCTTTCACGGACAGGAGAACCTGAAATTGAAGTTTTATGCTCTTTCTCTCCTCTGGAACTGAAGGAAGCATGGAGATGGTCTGCATAATTCAGTGGCCCAGTGTTTCATTCACATGGTTGTAACTTGACAGTAAGTGGCTATTTCAGAGCAGAACCTTATTTCAGTGCACTGCTCTGAGAATGTCTGTGCTTATAAAATGATGCTCTTTGTTAACTCTATTTTATTTGTCATTCGAAAGAACTGCAGTAAAAAATACATAAGCCCATTTTCCATTCCAACTTCGTAATGTTGTAGAACACATAGACAGCATATACTGTAGTGGTATTTCAGAACAGTCATAATCCTAAAACGCAGTCTCCATCCCTCTTTCATGAAGAAATCTGCCACCTCCATCTCACCAACTTTTCGACACTCCTGCCAAAAGGGTCATATTTATGAGCAGAGGTTTCTTTCAATTATGTTTTAAGCTAATTTTGGGGGTGGTTCTATACAGGACTAAAAGTTGGACTCAATGACCCTTGTGGGTCTCTTCTAACTTGGCATATTATGTGATTCTGCATGATTCTGTAACTTGTAAAAGCACAGCAAACCCAGATATTGCAATTTTTTATGTCAATTATATGTCTTGGAATACTTCAGCAAAATTCCCTTATGTCCCTCTGTGGAGTGTCAGCTTTTAAGCATGGAGCAATCTACCCTGCATTCTGTGCAGACACTGGAGTGCTCACCCCTGCAGCATTGATTACTGTGCTGGTTTCTAAATGATTTCAACAGGTCTTCACCTGTGGAACTGAGATCACACAGAATTAGTCTGCAGGTTGATGATGTGCAAGCCAAAGTCTTCTGGTCTTTAAAGCTTTTGGGCCTTGTCATAGAGTCCTCTTGCTTTGTATAGGTACCAAAAGTAAGACTGCAGTTCTGCAATCAGCAGTGTTAACAGAAGTAAGAGACTGAGCTGAGTCCTTCTTTTCCTTGAACACGGACAGCAGCCAGAGCCAGAAACCTTACTCAGCTTTTGCAGCTGAACTGTGAGCTGCATAGCCCCAGGTAGGGCTGAAAATGCATGTTTATTGAGAATGTGATGCGAAACCCAAGTACCCTGGATTATTACTGTTCCCAGATCTCTTAAAAATCCAGCTACACTTTTATGCCCAACTCCTATGAGTTTCACTGGAGCTACTGAAATCAGAAGCTTGGTTCTGTTCTGTAATTCAGCCAAGACTTTCATCCTAATAACTTCCCACATCATCTCTTCACATGAGTTATCTGCAGTACGGTATTCCTTATACAGATTTCACATCCACATCTTCATTCTTGCAGATTTTTGAAGGGAGGTAGAGGGAGAGAAAGGAAAGATCCCAATTTCATTTTGTAATTAAATTAATGTCATTTGTTTTAACAACTACTGCTCAGTTGGTTTGGTTGTGTGGGAATTAGTTATGTTAGAGTAAAAGTCACATTCTAAAGTTTAAAAAACTTGGACTTGAATTGTGAGCTTTGTGCTGGATGTTTTGCCTAACCAGCAAATACAGCTCTCAACTAATGTGTTTTCATTTGAAAATATATAATTTGCCTTTGACTTATTAACGTAAACTGATGCTTTAAAAGAAATTAATAGTGACTAGTTGCCAGTTGGGTGGAAAAATACCCTTCTGATGGCAGACTTTGGCCACAATAGAAGTTAACAAAAACTTCTATTGTATGGAAAGTCATATAAAGGAAACATTATTAAGAGATTCTTAAAACTGCTCACAGCACAGTAAGAGGAGATTTGGATGAGAGGGAAGGCAGAATCCAGACCTGTAAACCTTTATTTACTGTTGCAGTTCTACTCACCTCAGTGATTGTACCCATAAATAGATATTAATAGGCAAATCTTCACATCAAATTCAATAAGCTAATTTCATTGCATTTCCTATTTAAAACATTCTGTGAAGGACAGGAAAGAGATTAATGTGATAGTGAATCTTTCTTCAAAGAAATTACATAAGTGAGATTTTGTTTATAGTTCAGAGGAAACTACAGCATTGTGTATTGCTCATATTCAGAAACTGGACTGTGAGCTAGGCAGCATGGAGACTGATACTACAAAACAGAAATAAAGCCATTTTGATAAAATGTATGTAAAAATTCCCTTTGTCCTGAAGTTTAGAACTATAATGTAACATTTTCTATTCATCCAGAATGAATTATCCCTAACCTTATTTAATAGCATTAGGAATAAGATCACTTGATTGACCATATCACAAATGCATGCCATTTTAATAATATGCCAAGAATTAGCACAGCATTTATTTCTTTCCCCCACCAATTCACAGCCACTGAATATGTGATTTCTATATTTTATATAAGTTAAGAAATTTAAGAAAATGCTTCGCTGATTGTCTTGGTATGGCCAGTCAGTTGATAGTCTCTGTGTGGGAAGTTTCATGTAAATTCCGATGTAGCTTTGATATCTCCAGGAAGAAAGCTGCAAACAGTTTGGTTCCTTCAATATAGTTGTGTCTGTGAAGGAGGAAGAAAAGACAATGAAGTCTGTCAGGCTGTCCTGCTCTTGAGATTAGAAATGTAGTCCAGTGAAGTTTTATGAGTCTTCAGAGGAATTTGCAAGATTGGTAACCCCGAAAAATTGCCCAATTCACAGAAGTACTGGACATCTATCAATTTGGAATTCCTCTGGATTTACTTCAGAAAACCTTTTTCAGGTTATTATCCCCAAATTGGTTTTACCTGAAGCCAGCAGCATTGAGGTTTTAATGAGGGGAAACAAAAAGTAATTTGAAAATTATTGTAGAACTCTCCAGTTTCCATGATCATGAGTTGACTCAGAACCTGCACAAGGGTTCAGGCAACACACTGAATAGTGGCTTTCCATGGTGCCTCCAACAGTGAACACCAGTTGCAAGTTTAAGCTATTTTTTGTATAATTATGCTAGTTTTGGCCCCTGGGCTATAAATAAATCTTTAGGGCCATTTATACTGAAAACCACCAAAATGAAAACCACCAAAACCACCTAACGATGAGTGTCTATGACTGACTGGCACACTTCAAAATAGATTTGGAAGAGTGCCCATCTGCAGCATCATCTTTCATGCCAGAAAATTTTGTTGATAGTGAAATGAAAATTGCCAATGTCATGAATTTAAAGACTGAGTAGACACCCCATGAAAAGTGTATGTGTTAGACTGGGAACTTTGCTTTCTGTTTAGCATAGCAATGAGTTTTCTGGAGATGGTAGGTTTGGACTGCCTATTGCACTGCAAAGCTTCCCATCTGGCCATGCTTATTCATGGGTACCAAGGGACTTCAGTTACCCCCTCTCTAACAGCAGAAAGAGACAAATAAAAGAAACCTGCTTATTTTCTCATTCTGGGAGTGCTCTCCATCATCAGCTGCTCCGATCGGAAGCATCATCACACTTTTCTGTGTTACAGTCTGAAACATTCTGGCAACAGGAACTGTTGAGCCATCACGAATCAAATCTGGATCTTCTCCAAACACTGAAATGTATGGGAAAAATTAATTAATAAATAGGTGTAATCCACCTGCTGCCATATATTTAAGCAAAGAGCTAATACTAAGAACTTCTGAATAGAAATAGATTTGAGTGTGTCATTTCACAAATGAGCGCTGCTCTGTAAACTTTTGGTTTCTTATCAGTATAAAAATTAGCAAATGATGTCTTTTGGCTACTTCTATAAAATATATCAAAATTTAGCAAGGTATGGAAGATGTTGATGAGTTGTTCTGTCAAAATGAATGAGACTTGTAAGGGTAAGTGGCCACAACACTGAATTGGAAAATCTCTTTTGCCCTATTGTTGGGCAAAATGCTGCTGCTCACTTGCAAACACATTAAGAACTGACAAAAAAAAAAAAACCACCCACCTGTTTTTATTGCCCTTCTTGCCGCTTTATATAGTAGATCATTAAGATCAGCAAGCCAGGGTTTCGCACCCAAAGGCATGGACACTTTCAGTTTGTTTGGACTCTTTCTCTTGGAAAAGACACTCTCCAAGTGTTCCACAACCTGCAGGGAAGAAAACAGTTTTTGAAAAAGCTTTCATCTTGCAACTCAAGCTTATACTCCTACTTCTCTTGGAAACAAGTGCTGGAAAAATTCAGTTTACTACAAGCCTAAATGTAGTAGTTCTAAGATGCTAAAGGGACTTCATTTACACAGTAGAGGCAAGAAAAGGTTTCTCTCTTACCTGTTGTTTCACAACTGAAAGGTCCATGTGAGGGACCTGACGGATTGAGAATTTGCCAATTACTTTTGCTGGAATGACTGTTTTAATGCCTGGTTCATGGAAAGCTCCTTCAATCCCGTGAATAGAGAGAGAGGGGTAACGCCACAGGTGTAGAAGTATTTCTTCCTTTAAAAGAAAAAATTTTGAAAATATAAGGAATTACATTGGAGCTATTCCAAAATTATATAAACAAGCTTTTTCCATACTAAAATTTTTATTTGAAGGCTTCTGTATTTTAAAGATGATTGATTTTTAATTTAAACCCAGACTCCTGTATTGTCATTTTAAAAGAATACTACTACTTTCAGTCATAGAAAAAATTTGAATGTTAACATTTTTTCATGAAAAATAGAGCACTGTTTCAAAATATCTTGGAAGTAAAATTTCCTAGCGCAAAGTAGGATCAGAACAATCCCTGATCCGACTGCCTCTTTATCCAGGAACTTGTCACTGGAAAAACCATGCAGCCAGACCCATCCCACGTGATACTAGTGAAGAAATTCTGCTAATGAACACTAAATAAGACAATAGGAAAAATTATAATTTTCAGTAACCAAGTTTTTCTGGAGAAGATGCAGAGGGGAAATAAAATTATTGTGATTATTTTTCTAAGGAAAAGGGATAAACATAAATTTTAAACTGATTTTCATGCTGAACTTTACGGTGCTGCTGCTTTCTTTCAGTTTTGTGAGACTAGACCTTTATCTACACATAAAATTCACGTCAGTTCATCCTCATATAGGTAAAACATAAATACTTGGTTAGTTACATTATACTTTTGCCTTACTGATTCTTACAGTCTAGCTTTAGGTAATTTGAAAGGTTTTCATGGAAATAAAAGCATCCTTGTGAGTGGAATTTACACCAGGATAATTATGTTAGTGATAAAAAAATTAATCAACTCCTTTCTCCCAGCTGCCACTCTTGTGCAGAGAGATCTTTCCAAGTCAACCCTTACCTGCTGTTTTTTTATTTAGGATATAAATTTTAATTACTGGTAAGGAGGGGCTTCCAGCTTTGGATGCTTTTTATGGCAGGCTTGGCAGACATCAAAATCTGTATTAAACAAATAAAAACCACCCGAAACATATCTGTCTAAATCTGCCTCCCATTTTTTCAGAGCTGAATTCAACTTATTTCCTACAATGTAGCCTAAATGTGGGCATTTTAGTGCATATTTTATTTGGCTGATTAGGCCTGGGGGAAGAGAAAGGGTAGCCAAAGAAGGGAGAGTTATACTGTTAGTTTTGCATTATTCCTTTTTGTTGATAATTCATATTTCGGATCAATTTCCCCAGATGCAGTGCCTTACATCTTCAGCAGATTAATTTCATTTACCTTTCACTTCTTGGTGCACCTTTATTTTATTTTGAGCTTGCCATTGACTGAAAATATCTTTCTGTTTGGCTTTATACATGAATGCTACAAATAGGTGATTTAAATTCTTTCTGCTAAGCATTCATACAGATTTTATGTTACCTTGGTGCCATAGAGGAATTTTTTCACACCACAATTCTTTCTATGCTCCTCTAGATCAAATTCAATCGATTCATATAATTTCCTTTCCTCCTCCGTCAGGGCAGCAACACTGTCATAGATTCCAGGGATCTGAATATGACCTGTGGAATCCACAAGGCTGTCTACAAAATAAGATGCAGATATCAGTACAAGTGGAGCTTATTTCTTCCCCTTGGCAATCTTTTCCCTTTTACCTAGCTCTTTACCAAATTAGTAAGCCTAACAACTGTTTGTGTCTGTCAAGCTGCGACACCCAACTTGATATATTTGCATATTTATTAAGAAAACCATTGAGCTGCTGTTTGTGTGTAGTGTGTGGTGTGTCAGCCAAGCCTCTGAGATGAAAGCATCATCCTAGTGGGGTACAAATCAGCATTATAAAGTCAGGTTTTGCTATGTGTGCATGTATTAAAGTTGCCTGTAATCCTTAGGTGTTCTTAAGTGACGCATGACTGACATCAGTCTGAAGTCCTGGCCTCACTGCGAACATTCCCTACTTCGACTGCCACCACCATGGCTGTGCCGAGGGTTGGAAGCTTTGGGATCTTTCTCCAGTTAGACTTGCCTTACAAGAGTTCCCGAGGCCCTGACCTCCATTAGGCTGATGCTGGGCAGTGCCCCGAGCAGTGGTGTGAGTTATTACCCAGCAGCGCTATCAGGTCCAGCAGCGGCTCGTGGATGATTCCTCCAAATGTTCCAGAGTGAAGGTCCCTGCTGCCACACTCGACCTGTACATGTAAACACTTGCTCAGCTTATTCTTCTGTGAGTGTTTCTTTTCCACAGCGACTGGTGCTTCCAGTTTTTTTTTAAACAAGACCACAAATAAACAGAAAATGACACTTTTTTTCTAACTATTAAATGGAAAACAGCATGTCAGGAATAATCTGCTTTGGCAAAGGGAAGATGGAGCTCTGTTGTCAACCACGAGAGAGAGAATTTCAGCTGTCTGTAGCACTTAAACATTTGAGAGGAAGGGTCCTCCTCCACTCCCTCTTTTGCTTCAGTAAGATTAAAGACATCATACATTAAACACTTGCATATTATTACTGTTTCTAGCATTGGAGAATAAATTCTTCAAGTTGTCTACCCTTTTTATTTAATGCAAAATCTTCTTCTAAAAGGGGGAAAATTAATCTTGTTTTATATTAAGAATATATGTCCAACCTTAATTCAAGATTGCAAAAAATAAAAATTTATAGGTCTCTTGAATAACAAGGCTTTAGAATAGAGGCATTTGAGTTATTAAATGGGTTCTTTTTCCAGACACATTTTCATACTTGGGTTTATCATAAAATATTTTCCTGCAAAGAACTTGTTTATTCTTCTGAAAACCTCATTACAGCTAACTGTCTACTAGCTGGGAGAGATCATTTTTGATGTTTTAATAGCATCATTTTTCTTAACCAAGACTTAGAAGAATTGAATCAAGGCTGCCAAGGCTCTTTCAGTTAAAAAAGAAATTCATTCTTTTTCAGACATAAAGGTTAATGCAGATTTTTCTTTAGTTCTCAAGTTCTTTAATCTTCTCTCTGAATTCCTTTTATGCTTCATCAGGAAGCGTTTCCAGATGAGAAATTTTTGCTCTTTATTTCTCAGCAGCTCACACTGATTCCTAAATAAAGCATGTTGGCTACAGTGAACTTTTATTTGCTCCTGCCAATGGTTACAACATTTTGCGTGGCTTTTAAACCCAGAGATCCAGCCAAACTGAGTCCCTTTAGACTGATTCATTGCACTAAGCAGTATCTGCTGCAAAAGGGCAGAGCAGCAGAAGGGATGGTTTTGGAGAGTTGGGGAGGCAGGTGTAGGGATGGTGCTGCATGAGAACAGAGTTGATGTGCAGAGGGGAGGATGAGAAGGGACTGGAAGAGTGGCAGGAGAGTAATGGGGTAGAAAAAGGATCAAGGGAAGAAATAACTAAAGAGAATTTAATGGAAGTAAACAAGACTAATTGAACTGAAGTGAGGAGGGAAATCTGCAGAAGCCAAAGGAAAGCAGAAGAAAGCTCTGTGCCTGTAAATACTAAGCTTTCCTTCAGTCTTTCTCTGCCTGCAGATGTAAGTTCAGCTACATGACTGCTGTCAGGCTCAGTTCCAGTGAACCTGTGTCCTTTACCTCCACAAAGAAGCAGGCGTTCCCCCGACTCCCATAGGTCAGGGCAGGCTTCTTGTTGCTGAGCCACAGGTTGTCCGAAATTACAACGTAATCAACATCAGAGAAGAAGCTCTGGTTTTCTTCTTCAAGTAACTTTTCTAGCCCCAAGGATCCTGCTTCTTCCATGCCTTCAATTACAAACTTGAAGTTCACTGGCATAGCCTACAAGAAAATTAGAAAAGTCTGGGTAAAAAACAAGCATTTAAAAAAAATATTGAAAATTAGGAGCAGACTGGCTTGCTGTACAAATTGTGTTAGGAAAAAAAAAGATGTAGGATGAATATTTAGGATATATAGCTTGTTTCAGTAGAAAAGCCAGTGATGGACACATATAGGTTCCCAGGAAAATTTGTTCGTTTTCTCATGTTTTTATCTACTTTTCAGTATTAAAGCAGAATAAGTGATATCTTTTTTTTCTTCTTTGTGTTTTCAGAAAACTCCCTGAAATGCCTCATTAAATGGAATTTCTCTCATTGCTATTCAATATTCTAATTGCTTTGGAAATCCTAACTGTGTAATAGCAATTGCATTTTCACAGAAAATTTCCTGCCTCTTGTATTTCCACTGTTACTGCCCGTGAGGGAGCCACTGGCTGTGGTTTTCCCAGTGTTGTCCATCACCAGACTTACATGGTGATAAAAACATTGTCAGGGATTCTACTAGATTGTCTTTTTAGCACTCCTGAATTTGCAAGCATGCTGGTTGATAAGGATGCATTTCCAAGAGTAATTAGGAGAACTTTTATTATGGAGTAGTGGGAATTGAAAATGCTGACACATCCCATAGGGGACATAAATTCCAACTTGGTTTCCTGTTACAATTCATTTTCTCATTAGATGTTTTAAGATGTTTTCACTTTTGATTCAATGCTCAGATTAAAGGCAAGGACAAATGTGTAAAATGAAATGAACTTGTGTCATGGATGGGTTCACTGATGGTTCATCAGCTGGCCACAGAAATTTTAGAAACAAATTGTTCATGAAAATTGTTTGATGGTCTGTGCTATTTTCTAGAGAAGGGCTTAAATGACAAAAACTTTGTTTTGCTTGCTTGTTAAAATTTCAAGATAGCTACTAGTGATTTGAAAAACTAGAAAGATGTCAGACCCATAACCATATCCACTTACAACAACTACTCTTTAGGCAAATAATGTGTATGTTTTCTAGCACTTAAAAGACCCTGAGGTCAATTCAGTACTGTAGATGTAATAAAAACATGTTTTCCAGAAGACTGTAAGAGGACGTTAAAAGAAAATCAAGACTTAATGCTCAATTTGTGCCATAATGTCATAAGGAGACAGAGAACTGTTTCTCACTACACTAACAGAATAGGCCACGCAAATTCACCTTAAAGGATGACAGTTAACCAAGTTACAAGCTTAGAATACATGTTGGATTACCCTTACTTTGGGGGTACATCTACTCCAAAATTATTAAATTATTTGAAGATGAGTATGATGGCCATTGTAGCAATTACCTAAAAATCATTTAGGCAAATATCTGACCTCAGAAATATGTCAGATTATGAGTGATTGTATTTGCACTTCTGTGAATGCACCCATTCAAAAATTTTGCTTTGATAAATCTGATCTGTTGGTGACACAACAGCCCATTCTAGATGAACATTTCAGATACTTATTCTCTTCACAGACACATAAATTGAAGGTATCTTGTAGGCAGACAAAACCAAAGATCAGCAGAATGTAACAGCAGAGATAAGTCCTCGTGAGCATTCTGTAATGTCTGTTATTTTACCATTTTGAAAGCTCTCAAGAGAAGAGGGGATCAGGGCTGTGTAATGTATGTAATACATATTGAATGCTTCCCCATGGGTTTTCCTCTGGAGGGCAATGGCAGCAAGACTGCATTTACATTGCAGACAGACTGTTCAAAACAGAAATGCTCAAAGACAAATTCATACTGGGGTGGGACCAGTGCCCTAAATGCTGTGTCAGAAATAGCTAATATTTCAAAGTGTAGGTGGTCTGTTGGGACAGAGATGTGTTGGCTTACTTGGGAATGTAAATACATCCCTCCAGAGATGTAATAAATAAGAGCAAAAAATAATAGTAAATTATAAAAATTAGCAATAATAATAAAGAAGTCCTCATTGATACCTACTAATTTCAAGGCTCTAAATGTTTCCACTGCATTTATCCAAGCTAGGATGGGTCCCTTATTGTCTGTTGCTCCACGCCCATAGAGGTTTCCTTGAAAAGAGAAGATGAAAGTTTTTAAGCAATCTTTGAATTTTCTCTCATCACTTCAATGTAATTGGCAAATTCCAATTTCCACAGAAGCTTTAGTGATATGTTAAGTTCCAAAAGTGTCACACAGTTTAAAAAACTGACACAGTTAAAGAAGTTCTTGAGTGTTCAGGTGCTTCCCAATGCACTGGTACTTTTTTCACCCGCTTTCATTCCTTTTATATGTATCATGTTGTGGTTTCTGCTACATGCTAATTTTTGAGCTTCATTTTTCTTCTCAGGAACTGTTTGTTCATACCAGATATGCCTGAAGGGCTTGCACCATATGCAGCTTCTGGACACATCATTCAGACCAGGTAACAAGCAGCAAAAACCCTCCAGATAAATGCCATGGCAGAAATATGAAGCTACAAGTCTAAGAATGTAACTTCTATTTTAACTGTACATCATGTACAGTTATCCCTGTAAATGAAGCTGAAATCTGTCCCTGTGTATAAACTTCTGTAGCAGTCCCCACTGGATATACACTGGAATAAGGCAGAAGAATTATGCCAGTAAGGGTGTTGGGAATTGATCCCAGATAATAAGAAAGGGCAATTAAATGGTTATAGCCTGGGAATCAGGATTTCTGAGGTCTTACTTATCTGCTGACCTTTTATCTATCCATCATTTTCATTCCTTCAGTCAGCCAGCTGTAATGGAAGGATAATCACATTAAAAGGGCTTCACATTCTTCCACCGCAAATGCTCCTTAGCTTCAGAATGGCTGGTGGAAGTACAAAAGTGGCAGGAAGCAAGAGATGCAAGAAGGGATAATGGTATATGCAAAAATCCTATAAGAACTTTTAAGCAGAAACAGATTCTCTATTGAATACTCTACAGAGCATCTTTAACCTCACTTTGCTTTTCCACACCAGTCACTGATGGGTCTCACTAGCCCCAGGACAATCATGAAAGCTGAAAGGACATGTCCAAAAAATTTCCACGGGAGAAGTCCTCATACTTTGGTTAGATATACAGGAAACCTTTTCCCACTCAGAACCTCAGTCATGTATGCAAATAATGATACAAAACTTATGAAAAGATGCACACCATCGATTTCAGTCAATGTGTAGGGGTCAGTTTTCCAGCCATCTTCCTTCTTGGCAGGCTGCACATCCACGTGCCCATAGAAACATACAGTGGGGTTTTGTGGATCCTTCCCCAGCTCCCCAAGAATCACAGAAGGCAGTGGGAGGACTTGGCCATCAGGCAGCTGTGGGGAATGGTTTAAAAAGGCAAGTAAGGAAAACAAAACTTTCTAAAACTTTCAAATGTACAAAAAAATCTGGAATTCTCAGTATTGAAAGTACTCCTACACTCAATTGAAATTGATTTGATTAGGTGTACAAATCTGAGTCTGGTTCTAAACTATTCAGAGAAACTAATATCTTTCTCCTCAACTGTTTATTTCTTGCTGGACTTTGCAGAGCTCTTCTAACATTTTATCGTCATAAATGCCCTCCTTACTAAGTTCTTATTTGCTAGTACTGGAGAAGACAGAGGCAACCTTGTGCTATGGAATCTATTGTGTCACTGAATAGTCAAAAGTTGCACAAAATCATTTGGAGTTTGATTTCACCACAGGCAGAGGGCAGAAGGCCTGTAAACTCAAATATAGAAACCAAAAATGTGTTGCTGGCAGGAGGCAGCAGCTATGTCAGACTGTCTTAAAAACAGGCTAAGGCCAAGTCTCTAACATGGCTCTGTGCAGAACAGAGCTCCACACGGCCTAATTGCATTCTCTTCCACTATCAAATGACACAACCTGAAATATTAGTATTGCTGTACTGCAGGGTCCTTGTGCTAAGAATCAGAATCCTCACCAGAAGCCTCAGAGAAAAGAAAAGAGAATCTTTATTCTTGAAATTTGCATTCCTGTTATAGTAGAAATGTAACAGCCCAGGGCAGAAAAGAGCCCATGGCTACAGTAAGGTAAGTAAATTAGAGACAAAGGTTTCTCAGAGATTAATTCTTCCATTGCTTTTCAAGAATCATTAAGAAAATAGCTTGGATCATTTGTCAGAAGCTCTGAAAACCAAAGATGCTCTAGGTAGCTACCCCCTTCTGTCTGACAACTTTTTCCTTGTAAAAACTACCTTCTTCATGCAGAAAGTTCAGTGACAAATGATGCATTTGTTCTCATGCTTCATTACACACAAAAATGTGAAAATGAGCCTCAGTTAAAACTCAGTCCTTTTACTTTTGCCAATTGCTTCCCTCCAGTTAAAAGCATCAAACTCCCTCCTATGCACAGAACATCAATTTGCATTTGGATTGTCTATGTGGTTCCCAGTATGCTCTCAGTTCTCAGGTCTGATTTTAGCAGGTATCTGATAACTACTGATAATTTTTTATCTAGCTTTCAAAAAATAACATATGTCATAAGATACATGTATATAGCACTGAATGCAGTAGGTAGACCATGTGCAAATATGATGTTTTAAGTCCAAGAACCAGATAAGCACCTGATGTGACCCCAGGTTTACTGAATTAACAGTGGCTCCCAGTGCTGCAAGTCTGTCTGCTGCCAGTGCCATCATTCTCATTACTTCTTTCCTCAGATGGGGTTGAACAGAATCGCTTTCCACAGCCACCCATTCCTTCAGATTCTGCAAAGGAAGAAAAATGCAGTTAGATGATCCAGAATGTTGTTGTCCTTGGCCCTTGTATCAGAAATCTCACACTGGAAGATGGTTTTCTTTCTGTATCATCACTGAATTATTGCAGATGCTCTAAGCTTTCAGGATAGAGAGAAATCACTTACATGTCTCCCCAGGGTTGAGACTCCTGATTTTCTAAACAGGGAGGCTGCTCACCCTTAGGCATTCTCATTGTCAACCTTGCATGTAAAATCCAGTGGAAGAGGAGGTAGACTAGATGCTGACTAGTTTGCATTACAGAAATTGCATTATGTACAACTTACCTTGTTGATCCTCATGAGGATTCAGAAGTGCTCATAGATTCAAAGCATAACTGATACTGACTGGACTAATTATGTTTCTGCCTTTTCACACAAAGCTGACAAAATGAAAGCACAAACCAGCATGGGACCAAGACTCCACTCCAAACCTACAAAAATGAGTTCTGAAGCAAAGATTGAGAGCATATGGCTTGCATGTGCCATGCAGGTGCATTTTGGCTCAGTGGAGCCTCTGTCTGAGCACACTCAAAGGATGCCCACAACCATCTCTTCTGTGGAACCCCATACAAATCCCTCCTTCGCCCTGGGGGTGTCCAGCAGTCTGTCCCCTTGCAGCCTTGCTGTGTACAATGCATATTGCACTCCTGATGCCAGACCTGGAGCCCTATTCATTACCTTTTTAACAAATGCTCCTCTGTCTGTAGAGGAGTCCAGGCCTCTGGGGCATCAGCTCTGTGCTCATCATTTCTCTGCAATATAGCTCCTACCTTGATGAAATCACTTTGATGTGCATCAATGTACTGGAAAATCTCCATCTCCAACGATGAAGAGGATGAGGAGGACATTACTGCCTTAGGGAGCAGCACAGGGCTGAAATGGGTGCTATCTGAAAGCTAAGGATAAAATTCAGCATTACAAACACCCTGCAATACACATTTCTTTTCAGCACTAGAAAGCAGAGACATTTTCTAAGTGCTGAGCTTATTTAAGTCTCATTTTAATCTCCTCAAGCCAGGAGAAAGTGTATTCATTTTATCACATAAAACTTTCAATTGATTCATAGTCAAGTTACTGAAACAAAAAATTGAAAAAATTACAGAAGAACATCTTTAGTTTCAGCTTTATAAATAAATTAGGGGTAACATTTGCTAAAGAAACATTTGTTGCATCAGTTTTTCAGTACACAAACATCAAATTGTATGTTCTGAGAAGACAACCCTTGGGGAAGAACTTGCAGACACCAACAGCCCAGGGGACTCATTTTTCTTTTTCTTCATTTCCAGAATCATAGAATATTCCGATGAGGGAAGGGATCCACATGGATGATTGAGTCAAAGTCCTGACCCTGCACAGCACAAGTCCAAGAATCCCACCCATGTGCCTGAGAGCATTGTCCAAACACTTCCTGAGCTCTGTCAGGCTGGTGCTGTGACCCCTTTCCCTGGGGAGTCTGTTCCAGCACCCAAACACCCTCTGAGTGAAGAACTTTTTCCTAATATCCAACCTAAACCTCCCCTGACACAACTTTAGGCCATTCCCTTGGGTCCTGTCACTGGTCAGCACAGAGATCAGTGCCTGCCCCTCCTCTTCCCCTCATGAGGAAGCTGTAACTGCAATGAGGTCTGTGCTCAGACCCTCTTCTCCAGGCTGAACAGACCAAGTGACCTCAGCCTCTCCTCATACAGATTCCCCTCAAGGCCCTTCACCATCTTCATAATCCTTCTTTGGATGCTCTCTAACAGTTTTAATGTCTTTCTTATCATGTGGCACCCAAAGCTGTGCACAGCACTTGAGGTGAGGCTGCTCCAGTGCAAAACAGAGTGGAACAATCCCCTCCCTCGCCCAGATGGTGATGCTGCACCCAGGACATGATTTTCCCTCCAGACTGCCAGAAGAAGGCAGAAAAATGGATTCGCTCACACAACATTTGGTATTTTACATAAATAAGGGAAAACAAGCCTGATGCTGGAGAGTATTAGAAAACAAATAGCTTTTGTGGTTGATTAAGAACAGTGTCAATACTGAAACACTTGATGAGTGCAGAAGTCATTAAGTACCTGCAAACCTCTCTGCCATATTAGTTTTTTTTAACAAGATAAGATTTTAAAGTGTGTTTTTCTTATTCCTCCAGTTTTCCTTTCATGTTTGCTTGAAGTTGTTGCTGTAGTGTCCTGAATTGGTATTAGCAGAGTAATCCTTGGATGGCGAAATATTTGGTTGGGCTAAATTCAGAACAGCTCCTGTATCAGGCTGTGATGGGATGGACTCCAAGATCAAAATCCAATGCTCTTATTCTAAAAATATTCTATCCTGGTAACAAAAGGTATAGTTGCAGGCCCATCCATAACTACACAACTTTGATGCATTGCTAAGGTGATAGGCTATGGTAATATTAATAATTTCAATTATGTTTCTCTGACAGAGAAGGAAAATTGAAAACCCAAGCGTGATGAACGAGAGAAACATTGTTCACTTTGGCTGGAGATCCTGGCTGTATGAAGGACGTGCCCCATTTTCCAACCTTCCCTCAGAAGCAAGGTTGCAAGGTTTACTTCACTTTCTGAAGTGAAGCTCTAAGAAGGCCTGTGACCACAGATACAATTCTAAGTGTACAGATCCTGACATCTCTTGACACTGGAAACAGAGTTATTGAAAGAGACCAAATGCTGTTTTTGCAGGAGAGTGTAGCTGTAAGGCACTGCTATGGAGATGAGTTGTTAACCAAGACAAGAAAATCCAAATTGGAGGTGGTTTTTAGGATGGAGAGATCCTAATATAGAAATATTTTTAAATACTAAGCCCCAAACCAAAATAGCATTTTCTTCTCACACTGCATAATCCATAAAACAGTAAACCCTGCTTCCAAAGAGGTGGGTCTAATCAACAATCTTTTTCAAATATTTTCATCACCAGTCACAGCAGTAGCAATTTGTCCTAAAGCAAAAGTGATTATTACAGGAATTTTTTAAGCAAGAATTGAAAAAGTTTGGGCACTTTAGACGAGATAAAGCAGCTTCTGGGATTTAGCAACAAAGTCACAGTAGAGAATGAGGTTTTGATAATTTAGGTTACAGTCACCTTTGGATTAAGCTTCTGCAGGTAAGGCTTAAGAGCACTGCAAAAAGCACCCTAAACTTGAAACTCCCAGTCTGGCTATTTCTTCCAGCCTTGGATTGTGCAAGTGGCTGCAAATATTTGGAAACTGAAGTCCATTTTCCTTCCTACAGGGCAGTAGGAAGTGGGAGTGCAGACCAGAGGTATGGTCAGGAGGAGTTGCCAGGCTCCACAAGGCAGAGGAGAGAAGACCATGAGTCCCAGACTGGGGTGGGGAAACCAGACCCTGGTGAATTGACCCCGGAGCTTCCTGGCACAGACAAGACACTGGCACTTGCTGGGGTGGTGCTCGTGGTAGGCACAGGAGGGCATCTGAGCCAAGACATCGCAGGTGATGTTCAAAAGGGGCTCAAGGTACCTGCAGATGATTGGCATCAGGTAAAAGTTGAGCACAGAGGCCATTTATGCTGTTTGCTTCTCTATTTGTCACTGTGTGCTTTAGGGCAATCAGGCAATGCCTTGACTTGTGCAGTGTTGTTCAGTCTTGCTTTAGCCAGCAGTGGACCCCAGGAGAGCAAATTTTACCTTCAGGATGCTCTTTTTGACAGATACGGTGTATTCCATGTGGGAGCTGGGTCTCACAGAGGGGAACTGGTTCCCATTTGAGCTGAGGAGAGGATGGCACTGTGATGGATGCATTTGTGAGGGGCTCTGGAAAAGTGCAAGGCACTGCACCTCCAGAAGAAATTGATAGGAATGGGAATTGTACAGGGAGCATTCATCCAAAGGGTCACGAGACCCTAGGATTTCAATCAGATATTCCTCTAGAGAGACATCAGGGCCATTATCTTAATTTACCACGAAGTCTGCTGGATGCCTCAGTCTCACATGTATTTCACTTGTTTTTCTACTGTGTAATTTCCAAACCTCAGTTTGAAAAACATTTACAACAGAGGCCACTGAATGCACCCTCATTTAACCTTACTGTAGAAAACTAGACAGACTGCTCAGGTTCGCTTATATACAAAATAGATCTTTTGGTTATGCCACCCTTCAACAAGGAAGATCATAGCAGAGGTCAGAACAAGGCTGTCAGAAGCACCAAGCTCATGCAATGGATTTAAATATCACTGTCTCCATCACCTATTATTTCCTCTCCTTCTATTCAAACATTCAATTTTGCTAAATTCTATGCATTTTCACTCTAAAAAAATGAGTGCATTTATATATATAGTTGACACATTACGGTGACTTGAATGAACACGTACCTTTTAATGTCAGAATCACAAAAGGGCTGCTTGCTTTTCAGAGGATGTGTGCTGTGGTGCTAGTATCTTTCTCTTTTTGTCTCAGTTACGTGCAAATGACCTGGAAAGATGCAGACAAGAGACGTATGTCTTTGTCATGTTTCATTAGCATTTAACTGTTTAAGAAAATGAAAGAAGGAAGCTAAAATGCTGTAAAGGAAAATCCTCAACCAACCAAGCAAAATATCCTAAGGATATTTGGAATTATTCTGTGATGTTTTCAAAACAGATCAAACTTAAAGAAAAGATCATAGAATATCATAAAAATACTTTCTTTCATAAACAAAAGTAAGGAACAGTGGCAAAATTTGGAAAATGAATGGGAGGAGATACCAAGCAGCAGAGTGCACAAAATATTAATAATTCAAACAAGAAACTAGGTAGCAGCTTTGTTTTGCTGTAGTAGAAGAAGGAAGGGAGAAGAGTAGCTGGTGAAACTTCATATTAATGCACTACTAATACACAATGTGCTGCTCAGGAGCATTTGGATCACAACTGGAAAAGCTCGTGTCAAAAAGGGAGTCAGTTTAATAAAGCTGTAGAAAGATTTCAGACAAGGCTGAAATACCTCAGTGTCATGAGGAGGAGAGAATTATTTGAAAGAATGATAAAGTCGGGGGGGATATCAAACAAAGACTTCAGTGTTCAATGTCAAGTGTACTTTATTTGATGTCATTTTAAGGAGAAGTTGCTGCTCTGTAGAAAAATGTAGTATGCCTATTTTTAGAAATAATGCATATAGTGAGTTGTGCACTTTCTCTTCCTTTGTTCCTTAGTAGTAAGAACATTTTTTGTCTCGCTTCCTCCCATGTCGTTAAGCACCGTAAAAAGAAAACTTTGTGTTCTTCCCCAGTAATTTAACAATAAATCCAAGTTCATTCTTTAACTAGGATGATTCTTTGATAAAATATCAACTAAACTTACAAACCTTTGAGAAGTAGCTCCTGAGCATGCTTTGAAGGCCTCCTTGTGTCTCCTGAAGCGTGTTTTTCGTGCCCTTCCCTCCCTGCGATGCAGCGTTTCAGGTGAGCACAGGGAGGAGGGTGCCAGTGAAAACTGAATACTGGGTTGCAACCACCCCAGGGAAAAACAAAGTCAGGACTCATCTGGTTTGCAAATAGCATGAAGCACACTTGACACGAAAGGAGATAAATATGTTTATGGCAGTAGGAACTAATTTACCAAATCAATGGTGGACTCCATTGAAAGGAACATTCCCTCCAAGCAATCACCATCAAGGAAGATAACTGAGATAACGGGGTTATTTTTTAACTTCCTTTAACAATTTTCACTGATAAGTGGCATACCTTTGGTGGAAGCAGGCAATCAAACCACAGTCACCTCTCCAGCTGAGTAAAGGAAACCCTTGGAGGAGGAGGATGATGACAGATCTTCATGTGGCAGTTTTCAAGCCCAGCCCTGACCACGTGCAGCCAGTTTTGTCATAACGACCAGGAGCTGCAGAGGTCCAGACACCTGCAGGGGAACAAATGCGAGCTCACAGCACCTGACTGCATTTATAGACTTTAAAGAAGTAACATCAAAATCAATAGACTGTGTAGAAATAATGAAAATGTTTGGTGGGAAGCATAGGTGAGGTCTGCACTTGCAGACACTGCAACACCCTATCTCCAGCTCTTTCCAGGAGTCAGATCTGAAAGTGTTGCAATATCATTTGCCTGAATGGTATTTTGGAGAATGGCAATGACCAGCCCAGCCCATGCTCAAGCCAATCCTTTAGTGAAAAAAGTGAGACCCTGTTAATCAGATCTGATTTGCTGTAATGCAGATGATATTTAAAAGGAAAGTCCCTATCTCCAGGTGCTCCTCTTTGCAGTTGCCCTCATGAGGGCCTGAACTGGAAAGCTCTCCTCTTTCACCTGCAGAACAGGGACATTTTATCTCAATTTTACTGATAAGTTCTGCAGCTAATGAAGAGATAGTTTTAAGTCAAAGATTAATTTTGGGTTTAGATGCTCACTTCTGCTTCTCTAACATATAACAATGAAAGCAGGACAGCCAAATCAATAACATGCCAAGTCATGAGAAATTTTCCCATCTCCTTTTCCTCCTGGAAATCCAATATCCCAGCAGGAATCCCAATGCCAGAAAGCAATTCACCATTGCTGATAAGTGTTGCTGCTTTACAGTGGTATGTTGGAGGATTGAAAGAAAAGAGGTGGATTTTGCTTAGTTTTAAAAAGTGGAAAAGGATATATTTCTGTTAATTCAAAGCCCTTCTCCCAGGAGGAAATATTGCCCTTTGTGCCCAGTGAGGAGGAGTAATTCACTATTTACCTAAGGAAATTTTCTGCTAATTGGTTTGCAATCAGATAAACATGGGTATAAAAATATTCCTCCTGGAAAGACAGCTCTGCTGGCTCATGCTCTTTGCATGGGTAAAAAGTTCATAGGAAAGAACTGTGGGATGTGCAGTACTTGTACTTAGGGGTGCATAGCCTCAACACCTTTTTCTGCCAGTTCTCCCATAGCAGAAGTAAGAACTGCTGAATTTGTAGTAAATTTTAGGTGCTTGTGTCTGCGTACCAATTTCTACCCTTAAAGTCCTCTGCCCATTTTGAAAGAACCTCTGTTGACACGGAAAAATTCAGTATTAAACTTAACTAGGTAATAAGTAGTAAAAGAAGCCCAGGTCCTGTCTCAGAGCCTTAAAAAGACCTTTCCCTTTTTTCAGTACTTGTTCTTCACTTGATTAATGTGTAAAAACTCTTTTACAAATGAAATACAAATTAAATGTTTATTTACATTTATTTAAAATAATTTTATTTTTACATGAATCCTGCCTTTATTTATCCTAGCTTTAAGTGGAGTTATTCCCGAATTAGACTAGTACAAGTGATATTAAAAATAGATCTACTATATCTAGTAGATCCATTCAACTATTTGTTTATTTATCACATAATACTACTGAGAAACTATACTATCATGGAAAAAACCCCTATTATTACTTTATACCTTGGTATTTCATTGCTAATTGCCCCTTATTTTATAACCTATAACTTGGAACGAGGTTTAAGGTCCACAATATAAGAGATTTATTTTGTTATGGCCCTTTTTCCATTTATGGGGTATCATAAACATTGCCAACATTGTTTAGAAGGATTTTTAAATGTAGGCAGGTTTATCTCTTTAATAAAAACACTCTTTGATGGTAGCTTATTAACTACGGGAAATGAAAGAGCCAACTTGAGTAGTTTGGTTGAGTACCCTCTTTGAGATACAGTAAGTGTTTAAGCAAGAGCAAATAGACTGATTAAAGGAAAATAAGAGCAGAACTGAAAGAACAAGATAAAGGAGGAGAAAAGCATCACTGTCTTTGTTTCTCTTGTGCTTTGAAAATGTAAACAGTTTAGAGCAAGGATGATCTCCTGGTTCGTGATTCTATTGCTACCTCAGGGCAGAGTGTAGCACCCTCATTTGGTGGGTGCTACAAAGTGATGGTACCTTCACTTCATTGGCACCTCACACCGGAATTAGGATGCTTTGATTGTTACTTTAATGAAAAGGGTATCCTAAATTATTACAATCCTAAGTTAAAGTGAGCAAATATGCAAGAAATATGATGTTAGGAGCAATTTTTCATTGACAGAGAAATTATATGATGCTTTTCAGTGCTTCCTGTCACTCTATAAGCAGCTATCTCTAGCTCAAGCCAGCTGTTTTTCTTGAAAGTGTAGTGCAGAAAAGCAGGGATGGTATTATCATGTCACAATCAGTGGTACCTGCTTGTTATTGCAGCTTACTGTCATTTCTCAATACACTCCCTTAATACAACTTATCACTGCATCCCAGAAGAACTGGTGTGGAATGCAGAGGCCCTTGCACACAATTCCCAAAATCTCCCTCCCCTACAGATATTTCTACTTCCCTGTGCAGCAGCAAAGCCCTTCCACCTCTTCACTCCTTCCCACTTCACACTGATGTTTGAAGTGTATTTCCCAGCCACCATGCTTCAAGATAATCACAGCTGATGCCAAAACACAAGTTGAGCAGCATTGTCCACTGTGAGAGCTTGTCAACAGGGCAGTGAGATCGTACTGGTAGAGAGGAAAAGATCCCCAAGACCTGACTTTGTAGTTATTACCTGGATGTCGATAATCACCCCTGGGTAATGTCAGTGGAAAGAAAAAGACTTAGAAAAGATCCCCTTACCCAGGCAGGAGATGCTTCACAAGGATCAGTGGCTGCAGACTGTCCTCTGGGAGCAATGATGCTCAGGACTTTCCAGGAGCAGGGCCACAAAGATTTGAGGTGCTCTGTGGAGGAAGGGCAATGACACCAAACCCTCTCACCACCTGGTGGCTCATTAAGGAACCTCTCTGCACCCAGAGATCCAAGCATGCAGGCTTTAAGTGGTAAGAGAAACAAACAAGTTCTTGTCCGGTGCCAATTCCAGTACACTGCTCTGAGTGCTGAGATAGGAGAATGTCCTTTTTCCAAAAGCAACATTGTAAATTCATTTGGCTTAATGATTAAGCAAAACTTTTTCAGATATTAATCACACTGAACAGATGGCAAGAGGTTATTCCCATTTTGATGTCCTTCAGACAGCTTCTCTCAGCCAAATAGCATCAGTGTTCCTTAGGGATGATTAATGCTCTCCTTGCAGGTGAGACTTTCACCTAGCTGAAAACTCACAGTCATTTCCAAACAGACACATCAGGGACTGGCTTTTTGGGCCAGTAAAGCTGGCACAGAGTAAAGCTGACACTAGCTGTGCAGCACTTTGTTTGTGCAGCTCTTCCTACTGCCTCCTCCCAGCTTTCTGTGAGCTCCAGGAATTGGCAGAGTCAGGGCACGAGTCACTGAGGTGGTGCTGTGCAAGGTGTCCTTCAAGGCACACGTCAGGAGTACCAAAGTTAACTCAGTTTGACACTTCGCTGACTTCTGCATCTCAGCTGGGTGTCCCAGGCGCCACAGCCTCTCCAGAAAGGCTTGGGAGTATTTTTCCACTGCAGTCCTCCTGTCACTGAAGTGTATTTGGGAGAAGGCCGAGGCAAGCGGAGGTTCTTCTCTTGACAAACACAAGCTCTTTTAAGCTTAAATGCAGAAAAAAATTAATGGTTTTAAAATAAGCTTTCTTAATATCTGAAAAATAAAAGAACCCCCTGTTTATACATATATGAATATATAAATATACACACACAATATATGAATATACACACACAGTGCTGCCTCTTGCTAGCAGATGTTATCCTTGCAAAGCTTTTGTGACTGCGACCTCCCTAAGGAGGAGTGTGAGCTATTTCATGGCACGTCTCTTCCATCAAAGTGCCACTGCCTATGACAAGGGTAAAGCACCTTCCTCAGGAGCCCAGAGGAAATGCCCATTGAACCAGAGCTCTGCACCACTCACAACTTGTGCACCTCATGCCAGCCATGGGCCTTTCCTTGAAAAATGCGACAGCACTTCCACAAAAAGAGAAAGACAGATAATTACAGGACTGGAGCATTTGGTTAGACAACTGGTTCATATCTGGGGATCTTAATTAAACAGCTGCACACAGGCTCTGAGCCTGCTAACAACCACAGTGGATGCACAACTGGTGGATCAGGATCTTTAATTGAGTTACTACAAACTTAATTACAACTTCTCTGGAAAGTAGTTCCCTACTCATTCCACTCTTTCCCTACAGACAAGTATTTTTGCTCTCTTTGTTACAGTTTTTTGAAGCATGAGAAGTTTTGAATGTATGAGAAGTTTCTCATACATTCAAAGACATTTCAACAAAACTGTAGCATGTGCTTTGACATGGTTTAAAAGGCGATGATGGCTTTTCATTTTTAGTACTATAGAAAATCAAACATTTAGAACTAATTTCTTAATAGCTCCCAACTTCTAAGAAAATGACAGTTCTGCAAATCACTAGTTTGGATATAAGCCATTAATCCCACACTCTGAGTGCCTAAATCCTTATTTAAATTTAAAAATTTTGGTTGAAATATTTGAGATATTTGGGAAGATGCATGAAGTTTGTATCCCCTCACTCACTGCACTTCAAAGAGGATTTTTACTATGAAATAAAACAGAGAAACAGGGTCCCATGACAATATTTTAAAATGCATGTAAGTCATTAGCTATGAAATGTCAAGTGCACAAACAGCTGTTAGAAGAAAAGCTCCTGTCCTCACACCTGGAAGCCAGTCTTTAAGGGCAGCACAGCTTGACCAGGAAGAAAAGCATCTTCTCCCCCTTTGCAACAATCTACGTACCCTTTCCTCCAAGATGGGAAAGGGGAAGGCTGGGGAGGGACTGGCGTCTGGGATCCCTATTGCCTGGATGTGTGCTTGAGTCACGAGACTCTTGGTGCTCCAGATGAACAACACTACCACAGGCTTTAGTTTTTTAGTGAGAGTTTCCTGACCAGGCCCCTGAAATACAAGGTTATCATCACCTGCCTTTGAGAGAAGGTGCTGGGCTGAGCTTTAGGGCAGCTCTCAGCCTGCTGCCTGGGCTTGCAGAGATGCTGATAGCAAGGAACCACATCCAGTGCCTTGCTACAGGCACTGCTCCAAGCTCCCCAAACATTCCAAAGGCTCATTCCAAAGGCTCATTCCAAATTGTACATCATCCAAAGCCCTCCCTAGTACCAGGGTGCTATTGGGCAGCCTAAACGAACAACTCCAGGTTTTCCAACTCTGCCTCTCAACCACAAACCTCACACACCCATTGCTTTTTGTTTCTCATTTATTTGTGCAACCCATTATCTTCTTTGGCTGTTTCCAGTGTGCTGGACTGACGTAGTCAATGGTAGAGCTGGATATCCTGGATACCTACAATCGCTTCTGTTGGAAAAGATCTTGAAGTTAAGTTAAACTGTAAATCTAAATCTATGGCATGCAATTGTGTAGAAACTGCCTATAGAGAAACAGTCAAATTTAGACATAGGATTTTTTTCATTTCGTCTCTGTATGGAAAACCCACATTATCTGTATTCTTTGCTATGCCTCCGTATCAGAATACAAAAAAAGGAAAAAATTAGCCATTTTTCTTTTTATTTCTTAGGCCAGAAGTCAATATCTTAGATTACAGAAAAGCACATAGGAACAAAAAAAACCCCATATTCTGATGTCCCCTTACTTTCCCATGGCTATGGAGTTTAGGATAATTTGTTTTTGTGTTCATACCTATGGGGAAACTGGCTGGGCAAGGATATTCCCACAAAGAAAAGCAATCTGAGGAATTTACACAACCCCCCACACAGGTAATTTAGTACAGGGGACTGAAGATAATGCCATCCTGAAATGGACCCAGTTTCTGTCACAGTTAGAGAAGTACAAATGTGTTCATAATGTCAGCCTCAGTTTCTCCACTTGCAGCAAGTCTGCTTTTACCTATCTCATCATTCACTGCTAGGGTAAAGGAAAAGTTATTACTGAAAATGTTGCTAGAAGCAGCACATATGTCCATTTCTGAAGCAGATATTACATGAAGAGCTCATATTGAAAAATCTAACTGAAACATGACAGATTTAAAGAGTCCAAACCATCCATTTAGTACCTTGTGAGCAAACTCAGCTGAATACAAAGGTGTCAGGGATGTCAGATCCTTCATCTGTGTGCAGCCTTCCCAGCCACAAGTAAACATGTCTTTTATCTACCTAGACTTGTTCTATTTTACCTGGAAGGGGAGAAAATGCTTTGTGGAGATATTAGAAAGATAATGCATCTCACAAAGTTAAGGCTTTAAGTGAACTCTGCAAGCAAAAGGGGGGGAAAAAAAAAAGGAGTGCTTTTTCTCCCCCCTTATAAATAGTTTTCAAAGAGCCTCATCTCAAGGAAAATAAATAAAAAAAGCCTGAAGTAGTGTGACTGACTGCTTTTGAATTATCTCAGCATGGTGTCATCTTATCTGAAGTTTTCATTTGTTCCTGTGACTAGTAATTGGGCCCTAAACTGACTTACAGATTTAGCAGGATCAAGCTCTCAAATTCAGAGCACTGCAAAAACACAAAGAGAATTTTTGATCTTTAAACTGAAAGATAAATGGATGTTATCCATGTGACACTTCAAGTACTGAAATAAGAGGGTTGGGGAGCAGGCTTTTTTAAATTTGTTGTGTTCCTTTGCTAATAGTAAGATCTAAGTCAATCTTTGCTTCTGCCATCTTAAAAAACTCTGAATATTGATACATCTGTGGAAAATGAATGACACACCAAGCTTATAAATTGATGCATCATTTTCCAATACACCTGTCTTTCCTGAAGTAACCAATTCTCCCCAATCTCAGACTACAGAAGAGGCTTTTATACCATTTTGCTCTTTCTTAGTTTCGAGTTGCAGATTAGGTTTAAAGGACTCAGGATAACATATTAATTTCTATCAAAAAAGATAAGATTATATTTAGAACTGACTGATTGCAATCTGTATTTTTGCATTATAATCTTATGCAAAGTATGCGAAATTAAAATTTACCTTTTTGCTGTATTATAATGCAAAAAGTTTCTGAATATTTCACAATTTGAATTCACCACCTCCTCTACTTTTGATTTAGATCCAAACTTAAAGAAGCATTCTCTCAGCTTCACAGACCACTTTGTCATTTTATCAACCAAATTCTTTCTATCCAGCAATGGAAAATAAGACTAACAGTGTGCTGATATGATAATTTTTTTTGGTGGACATAGACTCCAGTAATTCAAATTCAAAAGCAAACAGGTGGATATATCTAATTTTATAAACAGATTATCAAGCACTTCTGGATGCATTAGCCTTATTTCTGTTGGTGAACACAAGAGGGTGAAAAGACAGTTGTATTACAGACTGTGTGCTAGTGGAAAAAAATAAAATTTTCCTAGTTGAGCCTCCTTTTTAATTGTTAGTGCTAAGTCTAATTATATACAGTCTTTCTTCTACATCCTTAAGGACTGCTGCCCTATTAGTGGCAGGGAATCTGTCATTAAAACTTTCTTCCCTATAAATTAAATTATCGGAAGAAGCTAGATGAGCATTTATTACAGAGGCACTCTCATCTCCCTCTAATGAGGTCAGAGAAGCTGAACTTATTTTACACTTGGAACAGATAATGCTAATCAGCTGCTACAGAGCACAGCTTCAAGGTGACTGCTCTGTCCCAGTAAATCTGTGTCATATTTGCACGTAGATAGATGTGGAACTACAGCACATTAAGAAAATGAAATGTATCATCTTAATTATTAATATTTTATGTTGATGACTCAATTACCTGTCATATCCTATAGGAACACTTTCACTGAGTGGGCAATGTAATACAGCATAGTTTTCTATTAATTTAATACTCAGTTAATCTGGTGCTCCCATTTTCCATGGGAAAAAAAAAACCCCACCTAGATGTGTTTGCTACATTTTAGTCTATTTCTGTTTTAAACCAGTCAATGCATGAACTTATCAGCAGTTAAAAACAAAATTTTATTATACCATTTCTCAAGTCCTTCCTCAAAACTCCTATGAACTTAAAAAAACTATTTCTAAACTGCTCTCAAGGTATTTAAATTTCATCTGTGAGTGTCAGACAACTCCAAAGAAAGCTTCCAGAGATTATATGCAGTTCTACAAACTTTAAATTCATAACCATCCAAGTTCCATTAAATATAATTTCCAGATCAGTGCAAAGGAACATCAGCAGACTAGAGACTGGAAGCTAAGGAATTCTGGCTCTCCTTTCTCCAGGAACATGTATTTATACATTCACTTACACCTCTCTCATTAAGCCCTTTAGTTCATTTCAGATACCTGCTCTCTACCTGTGTCTCTCCCAAGCCTGTCCACAGTAAAGGTATCTTTATTCATATCTTTATTCTGAAATTCTGTTACCCCTTCTTGATTTGTGTTCCTGAACCCATCTGATCAGAATTAAAACAGCCTTAAAATAATCAGAAGCAGCCCTGCCTCTCCTTGTACAAAAGCTTAGGATATGGTTGGCAACACATTACAGGATATTCTGGAAATATTAACAAGATTCAAAGCTGTGCAGAAATAAATCTTTTGCTTTGTATTAATTCTCTGTGCGACAACCAGTTCCTAAAAATGACATGCAGACTCTACAGTATTTTGAATTTCTATTGTATTCTTGCAGCTTTGAACTACAGTCCTGCAGCTAAGTGCTCAACACAATAGAAAAACCTAAAGAGATATGCCTGGAACCATTTCCATTTGCCTTTTGTCTGATGCTTTTAAATTTGGGCATTTCCACAAATTAGAAAGTATTATGTTCCAGTGGATTTGCAGATACAGCTGCTCTTCTGCCCAAACTTTCACTGGTTGCTAATCACTCAAATAGTAAAGAGGTTAAGAGAGAGGAATTTGGAAACAAGTTACCTTCTCCCACTCTATTTAGTGTTATTATAATGCTATGCCAACTCCCAAAACTGAAAACTATTACAAAGGCAGCTACAAAATAAACTTGAAGGTCATTGCTTCCTAGCAACTCCCATGCTGGAATTAGAACTACAGGTTCTTTTGCAAAAAGTAGGAGAGACACAATACAGTCAATGTGTAACTATCACATTGAACAGTGAAAGCCTGGTAATATTCCTAGGAAACTTCATGGGTTCCCCTTGCAGAATTAGTTCCCCTCGTGTGAATGACTGGGGAAAAATAGGAGTGGGGGAGCTGAAACAGCAGCAATGGCAGAGAACATGTGAGGTGGCAAAGGGTAGGGATTCTGTACTCTGTGTGTGATATTAAAAATCCATCAAAAGAAACATATTTTTTATGTTTAAAAGGTTTCTAATGATGCACTGCTAAAGAGTTGATAATGGAAGAGAAAAAGTAGTCAACCCATTACCAATACATCAATATTATCTGAACCAACATCTTATCAAAGGCATATTTATAAATAAATAAATAAATAGGTATTTTACAGCATCCTAGTTTTCAAAAGTCTTTCGTAGTCATTGTACTGCTTTAGCGCTTAGTTTAGCCATATTGTTGCTTTCTACAAGTTTAAGGAAGAGCTTAATAGGTATTCTTGAAATTAAGAAGCAGAATCTCAAAATTCTACCAACAAGCATTTAAAATGGTCCAAGACAACACCGCATTTATTCTCACATCTAACCCTGACTCCACTATTCACTACATCAACGTTAAATCCGCTAAGTACTTCAGAAACATATTTAATTTCATCACATATCTTAGCATCTATCTTGGAATTCAGGAATTGGCTACAGTTTTGCATAGATTAACAGCTCATATTTACAATTCCATTAACTTGCTCTGTCCAAAACAGGAAACAGTCCTCCAAAGATTCACCTTTACATGAACACATTCAGCATTTTTATTCATGTTTTCGTTTACATACACACGGGCAGTAGCAGCAGCCTTCAAAGGACCCTGCCTTAAATACCCTTCATGCACATTGCTTTTGAATACTTCAGCTTTAACAAGGCTCTTTCAGTACAGACCAGTGGATTGTGATTGACAACTGTGGGCCACACGGTTTCACAAGCATCACAGAAGCATCTCTAGAAGATTTTCTGAGAATCTAATAATTGAACATATTTTGCTTTCAAATATTTTGGCATTTTGGGCAGTGGGTCAAATTTGGGCAGTGTTGCAATAGCATGAGGGATTGACTCTGGCTAGACTCCAACTGGCCACCAAAACTTCTCTATCACTCCATTCCTCATCTGGATAGAGGAGAGAAAATATAGTGGGCTGAGAAAAGAGCAGGGAGAGATCCCTCACCAGGTACCCTCATGGGCAAAACAGGCTTGACTTGGAGAAATTAATTTATGATCAATCAAATCAGAGTATGCTAATGAGAAATAAAACAAATGTATGAAACATTCCTGCCACCCCTCCTTCCTTTCCAGGCTTAACTTGATTCCCAGTTCTCTAACTTTTACCCCAGAGGTGCAGGGAGACAGACATATGGTTTCTCTGTGGGCTGCAGGGGCACAGCCTATGTCACCATCATCTGCACAAAACTGTGTCACTGTGTTTGTTATTGCATTTTTCAGTGTAAAGGACAGAAACAGGAGAGGCCCATGAGCTGCCTCCATGACTGGGAAGAACAAGCCTGCACAGAGAGAACACTGCATACTGCTGCTTGAGCATCAGCAGGACTATTTCATTGCCATGCATGTTAGGTTTTCCTCAAGAAATCTCAGGATCACTAAGGGTATGCAATATTAATGGAAAAATTAATATTTAAAAGTACTGGAAAAACATGTCTCAGCATTCAGGGCCTGTCATAACCTAACCTCATGATTTAAAATGGTATGATCAAGGTAGCAAGGGATAAGATCCAAAATTACCCACTGAACTTTCCTGGGTAGCCTAAGAAGATTCTCTGAAGAGTGATTTAAATCCCCTGCATAACTTTATTAATTATCAGAAAGGCAATTTATTCAGATTGATGCCTCATAATGTAAATGCATATTTAACACATGAATCTGTTATATTTTAATTGAATGAGTTCAGATAACACTGAAAAAATGGCAATGTTTTCAAGCTAGTAGTTTTACAGAATTAACAACTGGAATACTTTATCTAGATTAGCTCTACGTTATCTCCACTCCTCACATTGCTTCAAGGTCAAGATCACAAAGCTGAAGTTCTTCAAGTTTTGATTTAGTTAGTGCATCCAAACTCATTATGCTAAACCAGTCCATTTTGCAAGCTAAAAACAGTTTCAAATTAGGAAACATTGTGTTGGATGAGCCTAAAATGGATTGCATCATAATTGAAAATAAGAGCTGTGTTTTAATGCCCATGCTTGTGTTTTCCAGAACACACACACAAAAAAATAATCACATTTTAAATGGCACTTAGGGCTTATTTAGAGATAATAGCTTGTAATAACTCCAGCTGCTCTTTTAAGTGCATATTCCATATCAAGATGCATTGTCATGGATTTTGCTAAAACAGAAGAAATCTAGTAAGCAATGAGGGCACGAGTCTGCATTCTCAGTTTTGCAGTAGCTGCACCCTGAGAACAAGTAGTTGAAAATCTGTGTGGTAGATCTTTCTTCATTCCTGGAATGGGAGAACTGGAAGTACCAGCAAACTTGCTGACAGCCACATGCCACTGACCAAGACATGTCCCAGTTTCAAACTCAGCAGGTAAAGCAATGCTGAGAAGTTCTGTGTGGGAAATACAAGTGGCCTTTGCACACCCAGCAGACAAGGGTGCCAGGGGCTGTGCTTCACTGATGCATTTTGGTTTTTGTGATCAACTCACACTTTGTTATGTCAGACATTTCAGTACTGTACAACAGTGCTGTTACTCAAACAACTTGGGCTAAGCAAACCCTTCACACCAGGCACAAGCATTCAGAAATGCAGCAAGCCAGCTCTGCAACCACAAGTCTCCAAGGAGCCAGGTCTGAAGCACACAGGCCACAGAAATAACCTGGCACCACTAGTCCTTCTGCCTGCCTTGCTCACTGAGGCCAAGTACTACTGCTTTTGTGGTCACCTTCTGCAGGGACAAGAGAGGTTATGGCTAAAGCAAGCCCTGCTGTAGCACAACACCAGAAACTGATGATTTCTGAATTTATTAATCCAAACTAATCTGATGTCCCATTAAATCTTATTAAGAATTGATTACTTTAGCACCTACTCCTGTGGGCTTAAGTAGGCCCCTGCATTTTGCTTGGGCTAAAGTCTCACTTTATTCTCTTTTTCAGAGTTCTGGTGCTCTCCCCATGCCAAAATATTTCTGCTGTATATTCAACAGTATCTGCTTCTCAGCCTTTTCTACAAAGCCCTTGACACCTTTTCTTCTGTTTGGGCCTCCTTCACAACTCTGCCATGCTGCACTTACTCAGCAAGTACAGCATCTGAAAGTCTGCAGTGCAGAGCTTGAGCCAATTAACTGCTTCTAAAGAAATTTGTTACAAATGCACTAGGACAACTACTCATGGCTTCTGAACACAGTTCACAAAAGAATTCATAAACACTTACTCTCCAGTGTTTGTGTTCAGTGCCCACAAGAGCTGACACAGGATGGTCTGACTGCACCCCAGCTGCAAGTGCAAGGGTTAATGGTACCCAATTATGTCCAGTCATCAATGACAAACTAAAAAAACCAAAACAGCCTTCAGTGAGACCAGAAGACTCCCTAGACCAACAGCTCTCCAGTGTTAAGTCTCCAGACCAAGCAACAGTGAAAAGCAGGTAGAGAAGACATTCCTGCCTTCTGCCGTTCAAAGGAGCAATCATCTCACACTACTGCCCTGTGGCACCACGCTCTGAGAGCAAAGCACCATCACTTGAAATACTTACCTACTTCAGGCTGCCAGTGCTGGTCAGGTAATTCAGAAGCAGGGAGCCCAACCCAGTTCACATAGCAAACATTTATGAGGTTTGTTTTTTCTGGAGTTTTTTGACATAATAACAAAAGTAGTGGAGTGTAATGTAACCAGTAGACAGCTTCAAGTTGGGTGTCAGTAGTAGTTGCAACAAGTGATCTTCTCTCTTGTTTATACCTACAAATTCCATTCACTCCCTTGCAGTATTATCAGTTATGCTACAGTGTGATGACCTGGTTTACAGAGCTGAAATGAAGCACTTTGAGATTGTTTTCTTGCAGGAGAGCTGTATTTTGCAACATTTGCTTCAAGTCAACAACTTGTTATGGAGCCAGAGTCCAGGAAAAAAAATTTGGATTCCCACAACATACAGACTGTATAGCCGTGTTGGTCATCTGCCTCTATAGCCACAGATGTGTCCCAAGTTCCCAAAGTTGCTTTCCCACCCGAGTCATTATTTAATCCTTAGAGACCAAGAGCCAAACTACAGCATGATTATTTATTATTCTCTTTTGGTAGTACAAAGGCAGCCTTACAAAAATGGCCAGTAGTCACTACCACAGTGAAATTTGTTACAACCTGATTCCCTGTAAGTTGAAACCTGCAGGCAGGCATAAACTGCAGGAGACAAACTGCTCTTCCAAATCACTCAGTCAACGAAGGCAGATGTCTCACTACAGCTTGAGCACATTCCAGTGTAGCCCCATAATCCTGACTACTTGTTTCCAGGACATATCCAGGAATAAGAACCTTAAATTGGCTGGAAGTTCTGCCACTGCAGTGGCAGCCCTAACTGCTCAGAGTAAACCACTCCTCTTGATTTACAGGAAAAGTAGATGAATACAGCAAACTGAAGTGATACAGAGGGGACCAAGATGCAGTTCAGGACTGCTGACCAGTTAAGGAATAGTCTGTTCATTTAAATTAAGCATTTAGAGAAGTATTTTTGGTGTATCATGTTCTTTGTCAAGTGGAACTGCCCACTTCCCTCTCCCCCACCAAAGCAGTGGAGTGTTGGTAGAAAAGAGGAGCCATGTAAGACTTGGTAATTGATGACATTTTTCAAGACAGTTCAGACTTCTGATCCATAAACCAGAAGGTGAGGGGTCAAACTTAGTCCTTCAGCTGGGAAACTTCATAGAGGTATGCACCAAGCATCTTCACCCCCTGGATGTAGTTGTACCTGCAAAGAAGACAATTTCCTTTAGCAGTGCCTTCACTGTGCTGTATTTCCAGACGTCCTTCTTGCAAAGCCCACACATTCCTATGCACATGACAAACTCTACAAGAACTGCTGCTGCAGGCAACAGGCACTACTCCCCAAACCCCTACATGTTCCCTGGCAAGACAGAAACATCATGCTTGGGGGAAAGGGTAGCCAAGCTCAGAGACAAAGTATAAAACCTGCTTCTGGTTTCAAGTGTGTAAGTCTAGAAATCAAAACTCAGCCATGAACTAGTTACCCAACGAGTCAGTCATCCTCTGCTGGGGAGGATGGCACTTTGCCATCCAGAGAATTAAACAAAAGCAAGAGCTCAATTCCTGGTGCTTTTCACAATACATGCCAAGACTCACAGTAAACCCACCCTGGCCCAGGAATAAATAGTCTCTTACCTATTTAGCTTTTCATTTTGAGAGTGGGCACCATCATCTGCAGCTCCAACAGGAAGTAGCATGACGTTCTTGCCTGTGGCTTCTTGAAACGTAAGGGTAACAGGAATGCTTCCTCCCTCCCTTGTCAGGTCTGGTTCAACTCCGAAAACTAGGAAAGTGATACTCCAGTCAATTTGAAGTTAGTATTTTTTTTTCCAAAAAATCCTTACTTAAGCTATCAAATACCCATCTGTAGCAGGAGTTGACCAAATCAGCCAGACTGCAAAGGCCACAGAAGTGTGGAGCTTCCCCCACAGATGCAGCACTGGAGTACTGTCACTGTCAGAGGTCAGTTCAGTTACACTCCACACTTCATCTGAAAGCCTGTCTGTACACCAACACAAGTTAGAGTTGCTCTAGCTGCCCTATGCAATCTAGCAAAACTGATTAAGAGGAGTGCTGTGATGACCAAACTTTCTTGAATTTGGTTAAGCAGGTGATCTGAACTGAGTCTCTCATCCTTATGCAAAAGCAACACCACACCAACAAACTTGTCCCAGAATAGTAGAAATTAATTAGATATCCAGTATCTTTCCTTCTTGTACCTCAGATTTCAGTTTAAAGGGTGCACATGACATGCTTCCTTATTTAGTGAGCCAAAGCTATTAGATGTGAGTGCAGAACACTAAATATTCAGCAAACATGACCAGTGTTTCTGGAGGTGCTGGAACAAGAGCTTTTTAATCCTACCAGTGCCAAGTGAAAAAACCCACTGACCTGTCTTCATGGCCCTCCTACCAGCCATGTAGTGGGGGTGGTTGAAGTCTGACACCCAGGGTTTCCCACCATGGCCTAAGTACACTTTGAATTTGTTGGGACTCCGCAGCTCTGCAAACTTTTTGTTCAAGTAGTCTTCAACCTGTAAGAAAGATTGAATGATCTTATCTACTGTTAGCATTTGTATGAGCACTGGCAAAATTCAGACTCTAAAAGCATCTTGGGGACTTACAGGTCACTACAACTATGTAGCAATATTTTCCCTATTGCTACTATTTCACAGTATTCCAAAGATGCTCTGAAGTCAGAATATCTTCTTTAGGCAAATTAACAGCATATTGTAGAACAATTAGCCAGTATGTCAAACACTGCTGCTTTTGAATATGCATTTCTGGCAGTCCTAGTGCCTAAAATTAAGCTAGCATTTACTCCTAAGCCCTTTTGAGCTTAGAGAAACTGGACCATCAGACCACTACAGTCCACTGTGGCACCACACAGGATTTTCCTCAGTTATCTTGTGTTGAGGTGCAGAACAGGGAAGATGGTAGGAAAGCAAATGAACAGAACTGCTTTAGAAACTAGAAAAACTCTTGCCCCAAGGCAAGGTGAATAGAAGTTTAGAGACACTAATTTGGATAGCAGCAATCCATCTCAACATACATTCTTTGTGACTTCTTCAGGAGTCATGTTTGGCACAAGTCTGATTGAGAACTTGCCAATCACTTTCCTTGGAATCACAGTCTTGGCACCAGAGGCTGAGAAGGCTCCTTCAATTCCATGGAGAGACAACGAAGGGTATCTCCATCTGTGCATAAGGATCTCTCTCTGTAGAAGCAAAGATGCAAGGTTACATTAGATTGACAGAGTTCCCTAAACTAATGATTTTCTCAACCTAACAAAGAATTTGCAGGAAATAGTGTTTTCTCCCAAGGAGAAATGCAGCTCATTGAAGACTGCTCAGAAGCTATCAGTCCCATTAAGCACACATTTTGATACAACAACTGGGTTGTCGGCATCTTAAGACGCAACAGTTCTAGTTTGGCTCCCTCCTAGTTCTTTGGAGGTTTTGGGACATGACCTGCCTGCTTCTGATAATGATACATGCACAGATTGTAGGGAGCATTGAAAGCTTTAATGCCCACTGCCTCAGGACAGGCAGGCGCCTTCATCACCAAGATACTGTTTAATTTCTCATTTTCTAAAAGCCTCTCCACTGATTGGACTGAGGCTTACAGTGTACTTTTCTTTGCATCATCAACTGTATGTAAAAGCCTGAACTCCAGGATGATTAAACTGACCACCACTTCCTTCCACGTATATTTCATGCGTTCCCTCTCTGTTACTTTGGACACAGCTGTTCAATGCACTGGATCCTGAATTCAGGGCAACTGCTGACTTGTCCTGTGCAGACACAGGCACAGTGTCTCCAGCCTGAACTTCACTGAAGAAATGCAGGAGACTTAGAAATTTTGTGTCCTATATGTTAGGAGTTCTTTCCCCCCAGTGCAACCTGCCTCCAGTCTTCTCCCAAAGCAAATGGAGCTGTCACAGTTCAAATCTCTCAAGCACATTTGCTTCTCACTTGGAAGTTACAGCCCTCTCTCCCTTCTCTCTTCCTCAGCACTAAAGCCCTTCTTGCATGTATGTAGTTTACAAGTCCCTTAGCTGGAATTTCAATTCAGCTAAGACTGAACAGTTTCAGTTCAGTATCACAAAGAACATGTTGCCAGCTCCTCCTTATATTCCAGCTATAATTCATCCATTACTTTAAAGGACAAGCCAAAGCAAGGAAGTCTGTGTGCTCCCAGTTGATATAAACCTGAGCATGTAAAGACAAGGTTGAGGATATAAATTGTTATTTATACCTATTTAAGTTTGAAGCCTCCTGGCAGTACTAGGACAGAAGACAGACCTTCACATGTAAACTTGCATTTTACAACATCTATGTCTGCTTTTTATGACAGGAGATGTATTTACATCTAGGGCTTTACAGTTAGTATATAATACCTGTACCTTGTAAGATTCAATGCCATTAAAAGCATTCATTTGGAAAGCTCCCAGGATGAGGATTTAACTTTAGACATGAGTTTATTGAGCTTGAGACTGCTCAAAGATTTGGGCTGCCTAGTTCATGATTACAAAACAGTCCGTGTTTGCCAGGTCAGCCTTGAATTCAGCACAGCTAAGTTTCAAACCCCTTTCTCACCTAAGAAACAACCATCTCTGAGCAACTACTTTATTTCTGATAACCCACTGAACTTCCTACAGAAGTAGAAAATCAGGTGTTTTGTGTATATTGTCACTTGACTTCTGGAAAGCAGCCAACATTCTTATCTATCATTAAGAGAACAGCAGTAAAGTTCTGTACAAGTTCCAAACAACTTATACAGAGCACGGAGCAAATTTAGAGTTGTCAAGACCACTTGGGTTAAACATGGGATAACCTAGACTATGTTTTCAAGCACCTCACACTAGCAGTTCCTCTGCAAAGTGTTCAGTATGCAGTCAACCATACAGTTGCCAAAATTTATCTTCTAGGCATTCTCATAATTTTGAGGACATCAGATGAATCCTCTGCCTAATAAATTACTTGGTAACTAAACACACATCCACAGAAGCTTGTTTCTGTCCCCTACTAATACAGACAGTTTGATCTAGACAGGATAGAGGAGGAATGCAGCACACCTTTGCATCATGCAGGAGTCTTCTTGCTCCTACATCTTTTGCATATTCTGTCAGGTCAAAATCAATCTTCTCATATAATGCCAGCTCCTCATCAGTAACAGGTGCCACTGCTTCATTAACACCTGGGATGAGGATTTTCCCTTTCTTGTCCACAAGACAACCTGTAAACAAGAAGCAACTAATATCAGTATTCAACCAGAAGATGCAAGATGTCATTGCTGGGAAAACTTTCCTTGTGAAACAGAAATCTTGGCCTTTTGAAAGCTCTGTAAATATAATGAAATTCAGACTTCTATTTCCCAAAGCATGCAGCACTGAGCATGGAAAACACTCAAAGAATTTGCCTTTAGCCAAAATGTGCACTTGCTTCCTATTGTATTTAATTTTACTGCTACATTTGGCTGTCTGTCTGAAGGTAGGATTTCCAGAGTTCAATATCACAGCCACAGCAGCGTTTGAGAAGATAGCTGATTTAATTAACATGCAAATTTGCAGCAAGATTTTAGGGAAAATCAAGAGTAGATAGACAACTTCTTGGCAAGACCTTCACCATGTTTCTGTATCTAAGGCATTAGCTTTGCATACCTGGCAAGCACCATTTCACTGGTCACTGCTTTGCTACTGCAAACAGTCCTTAGCAATTCCCTCACTGCAAACTCAGTCATGCTTTGATGGTTCTTGCTCCCATTTCAAATGCATTCAGTGAAACCAGATTTTTCTTACCCATTAGAGCAATGAGATCTGTCATGGCCTCATGTACTGAACCACCATAAACTCCTGAGTGAAGGTCTTTGTCACAACATTCCACCTGATTGAAGTGAATGAAGATTCAGGTCAATCTTAGCACAGAGATACTGCAATGTAGGGAGGGGACTACAACAGCTAAAACCCAGCTAGAATTTGATCTGGCCAAGGGTCATGGAGTGTCCCCATCATTTGTTAAAAGCAGAAGATAGTGCAGGGGATGAGGAAAAGGCAGAGGTATTTAATGCCTTCTTTGCCTCAGTCTTCAGTATCAAGACCAGTTGTCCCCAGGATGCCCAGCTCCCTGAGCTGGAAGTTGTTGATGGGGAGATGAGGGAAGCCCATAATCCATGAGGAGATGGTTAGACCTGCTCTGCCAATTAGCCACCCCCAAGCCCATGGGCCCAGATGGGAACCACCCCACCCCAGAGTACTGAGGGAAGAACTCAGTAAAAGAACTTGCCAAACTGCTCTCAATCATCTACCAGCAGTTATGGAGATGTTCTGATTGAAAAACCACAAATGTGACACCCAGAAAGGGTGTATGTCGATGAAGATATCTATGCTATGAGGCAATCTTTCAGTGAAGGTGCTGGCTTATCTGGCTTCATACACCTGAAAGCTATCCCATCCACCCAAGTATCAGATAGGACAGCAAAAGAAAGATGCTTAGACAATTGGGAGAAACTAGTCCACATCAGTAGCCAGTTTCACTTTTTCTGAAAAAAAGCTGTAGGTTTCAACTACCACTGTTCTCCAGTGGAAAATTCAGTTTAATAATACTGAAATTTGCAGTGTATTTCAGCTCTTACCTCTATGAAGTAGTAGCAGATACCTCTCAACCCATAAGTGATACAAGGCTTCTTCTTGCCCAGCCAGTAGTTGTCAGAAATGCAAACATAATCCACATCTTTAAAGAAATCATCTCGTTGAGCAAAAATCAGCTCATCAAGGCCTTCAGATCCTGATTCTTCCATACCCTCTAGGCAAAACTTAATATTTACTGGAAAGTCCTGTTAAAAGAAAAACAAGAAAGATTAAGCATGTGAGAACACTTGACTCCTTCAGTAATCAGTAATTTTCATCTGTTGCATTCAAAGCAGGAAAATGGAGATCAGTAACATGACAGTGGAATTTGTTAATTATACACAAACAGATTTAAAGTTTGGACTGTGCTTATGTTGAGGCTACTTACACCACCCTTCATTTTATGGAATCCAAACTCCTCAGAAAAGTCATAAAATCTTGTCCCCAAAGCCCTTAACCATTGAAACCCAGCAGAAATCCCTTGCCAAAGGTAAGCCACCAGGCTAGGAAAACTAATATAAACCACAGGAATTGCAAGCCACAGGAGGAACAGAGCAACCCTGTCTATCCAGTCTAGCATATTTTATATACCTAGAGAGCAACTGAGAACTGGTTATTCCTCTCAAAAGCAATAGGAACTTGTCTTGCAAGATAAAGCAAACACCCTGAGCTATTTCTGATTGCACATTTTCTTTAACAGAAATAAGCAAAGCTCCCAGTTTTAGTGTTACTAAGTTGACCTCCTCTTCGAGCTCAGTGGCAGTGATACATTAAGCTTTGATAAAAGCCTAAAACTCATCTGACATCCTTACATGATTGTGATCACATTTGATTATTCCTCCAGCTCCTTATTGCTCCTCCTGTTTGTATATGTAATTTCCTTCCTACATAATTCATTAAAGGAAAATTGTTAAAAGTGCAACCCAAGCATCTGCAAGACTAACTTGTCAGAAGTCAACTTAACCCTACTAGGAAACCAGGGAATTTACAGGACTATTACATTATTCCTCCAATCACTGAATAAGCAGGCTCCCATCACAAGTGTTTGTGGTTTGGATAACATTTATTGCAAGACTCAGCTGTGTGTGAAAAAGCAGAACATGTTTTGGGCACATACCTGGTTAGTTTGTTGATAAGCCTCCAAGGCATTCAGCCAGGCAAGCACTGGACCTTTGTCATCTGTTGATCCTCTCCCATACAACTTTCCTGTAAAACAAGATACAAATTAACCAGTGAGAACAATTAGTTTGAAGTTCCATCTCTTGCCTAAGGAGAACACTTTTTTAAATATAACTATTTTAACCCTGTTTATACAAAAACTTTCATTTCTGATTATTCTGAAGTAGCAGTTTTGCACCCTGCTTCACGTACCCTTGCAAGTGGGATACAAGACGGCAATAGTTTCCCACTTACAGACCTACCCCACCTCTTCCCCAAGCTGCTCCCTCAATAGGACTTTATTATAAGCCAGGAAAAGATACAGCTCCCTTATCCTTTCTACAAACATCTAAGTGTATAGAAACAAGTTTCCTCCTTTTAACAAAAATCTATCAAGTGTCAGCTTCAGCTCAATGATGGTTTGTTTGAAGAGTAAAAATTCAGTAGCTAGTGACAAATCACTTCTCTGGATTCTCCAGATAAAAGTCGATGTTCCTAGAAAGGAACTTAGTCAAAGACAAGTTTCACAGGCCACAGGGAATTCCCAGCATTCACAGCAGAGGCAGTCATCAGTGCAACTCAGAGCTGTGGCTACAAGCCTCAGCACCCAAGTGACAGAACAGGCCAGACAGCTTGCAAAGGTAAAGAGCCACTGGTGAATGGCTCCTGCATGGCCAGGCTGCACAGAGACAAGCCACAGCCTCAGCCAAGTCTAGGTGTTGCCAGCAGATGAGATAACGCAACCTAGTAACTTGGACTCTGCTGCCCATGACTAAGTGCCCAAGCAGAAGTACTAGTTAGCACAGATACTCCTCTTTCTGGCAATCATTAATGCTTATGCAACTCCAGTGGTTAAGGTCCTTCTACTGACATGACCTTTGACACTCATACTGAGAAACTGAAACAGAGAAGAAGTTGTTGGTAGCACCAGCTTTAAATAGAAGAAAAAATTTTAGTCCCCTTAACCACTGGAAATGTTGTTTCAACAGGAGATACTGCACTATTTCTTCATCCCCATTTATGGGAGAGGGACAAATTTTGGGCACTGCCTCTGCAAAAGAGCTTCTGTAGTGCTAACAGTAGCACAATTAAACATAAGGCAACCCAGGGAGGCTGCTGTGCCACTCCTGTCTCCAGGAATAAAGAAGTTGTGTTGTGTATTTTTTCTCGGTAATGCTTCAAAATTCCTGCAGTCTGACATGACCCTACAGGCTTCAAGCTGTGAACAGCACAAGAAATTAGTTCTAAAAAGCTCTCTGACAACAAACCAGCACCATGAAAGGCAGCATTTTAGATTGTGCTGTAGCTACAAGGAAGAAAACATACAAATTACAGCCTAGGCTATCAGAAAAGGGAAACAATCCCAAGAGCAGCTGAGATTCTTCAGCTCAACTTTTTCACCATTTCCCCACCTGCACATTTTTACCTCAACAGTATTAAATAAACACCCATACCAGTTCTTACTCTCCTTCCTCTTTTCAATCAATGGCGCAGCTTTGGAACAATTGAGGAACACCACACTTTTTACAGAAGTGTTAATCAGTTTGTGAAGTCCACTGCTCTTACCATCTCTTTCTTCCAGTGTGAAGGGCTCGCTATCCCAGCCATCCTCTAGTGCTGCTGGCTGAACATCCAGGTGCCCATACACACACACAGTCTTTTTGCGTGGATCTGTGCCCAGTGTTCCCAGAACAATGGGCGGTAGAGGGATCTCTGATCCATCAGGCAGCTAGAAACAGGAGGGCAGAAGTTTCATTAAAATGTGGAACAGAGTTTTTATCAGATACATGAATTACTTTAATGCTGTGGAGGTTATGAGAGTAGAGGCACAGACAGCTAAACAAAACTAATCTACTTAAACTGACTGCCAGAAGCAGGGTGCCAAAGAAGGCCTGATAGAATCATGCCAGTTAGTTTCCTGACAAGTCCCAGTAACAGTCAAAACGTTCTAAGCCACTTAGAACTATGAGCTTTAAACTACCAATCCTACAGCAGATTTAAGCAGAGCAAGTTGACTGCATGCCAAACTGCCATATCTAATGCTGGCCTAAGCATAAGTGATAAACTTCATTCAATATTGCATTCTTGGTTGCTTGTCACTACACCTTCATCCTGTCCACATTATAGCTCTCTGGACAAAAATCTCCTGACAGTGGTATCACTGGGTGTAGCATGTGCCTACACCCGAATAAGATCAGTACAACAGATGTATTTCTCTGTACCAGCCTACACTGTTATGCTAAGGGCAGGGCAGTGCTGATGAACTCAGTTCAGGAGTTCAAGAGTTGAACCTGGCTTAATCCCTTGGAATCATCACACGCTATTCCCAGTCAGCAATATTTCCCTTCTGGAGAATATGTACTTGGACACATCGTTCAGCAGATCAAGATCAGCTTTGACTTTTTGCTTATATGGGTTCCAAGCTCCAATTTTTTATCAACAGGTTACATAGTCCTTGGCCAGCTGCAGTTCTTCATGACTAAAGCACTACTGCAGGAACTCACAGTAATCAATACACAGCAAATTGCTGTGCAGCAGTAAAGCAACTTTGATCTGACAAGTTCAGTTGCTTTACATGGTTCCTCACAGATATAGCAGCAATGCACACAATGCACTGACTAGCTCTCTCTATACTTAATATAAAACTGAACACTGAAGGTATCCCTTGCAGATGGATTAAAGTAATCTAAATAAAAATATTACATATAAACCTCTAAAATCAGTTCTTGCTACCAAAAACTTACACTGATGAGAAGAACAACCCTGTCTCTGAATTAACTGAAATGCTTTTCATGGGGTTTTAGGCTACAGATAGTAACAGAGCTAGAATTAACCTACAGATTCCCTCCTAAGACAGCTGTTTCCCTGCTGGAACCTGTAGCTACAGACACATGTTATCCAGTTGCCAAAAGCAAGAACTGTTCAGAAGGTTCCCATAAACAGATTTCACTCAACAGTCTTTCATATTAATTACAAGGACAATCTCCTAAAACTAGTAAACATTCCAGTACAAGATTTTTAATGCCACTATTCAAATCCTAGTCTAACAGTTTTGGTACAGGTCTTACTCTGAGGCAGGTAGTGGCGAGGGACTTCAAAGGAGGAGCATATGAAGTGGATATTTCCAAAGGATGAGATGACCATTATCATTCTCATAGGGACATACATTTCTCAGGGGAAAAAAAAAGTCTGGATAGCTAAAAATAAGGAGGTAATTCATTGTTTTAAGATAAGTCATCACGATACTTTTGTATCTAGTAAGGGAGCAATGCAATGCTGTGACAAATGTAACACCTCTGAAAGAGCCCAGAAATCTTTTGGAAGACTTTCTGAAACTTCAGTCAGTATCTGCAGTCTATGGGCCTATGGACCAATACCAGTCCATTGTAAAAAACATCTAACACTTTTGTTTGTAGGTGCTCTGTTCAAGTGTGGTTCGAAAGTATTTAAAACACATCTAATACAGAACAAAATTTAATTCAGCAGCCTTAACTGGGTCCCAAGGTTTACTATACACACAGTTCAGACTGTGTGGCAGGAAAGAAATTATTCTACACCCTAACAGGCTTCTGCCTTTCTAGGCCACTGCCCTCAGCACCCTTGTGTGGTGATCCTGACCAGAAGTCCATCAGACACCAAGGAATTCGTGACCCACAAAGATAAACTGAGTACCCCAAAACCTCTGCCTTGCTATGCTGCACACACAGCTGCACCTAACTGCCTGTATTGTATTGTGCTGTGCATATCCCTGGACTGCAGGATAAACTGAGCCACTTGACTGTAACCTGAAAGCAGCTCCCACTTGGCAGTGGAGATCACAGCACCTGCATGTCCTTGACTTAATCTAAAAGTGTAAAAGAATTTCTCATACAAAATCCCTTCTGTTTGTCAGTGGAACTGAACAGCTTGAATAAATAAAATGGCAAAACATTCCCACACATGAGATCTGCACAGTATGTTGGATTGGTGTTTGGATGCCTGCTAGATGCTGCACAGCTTGGAGGTGCCAGTATCTGCAGGACATAACATCCATACTGCCCTCCTTCTTTATAGTGGTAAGTCCAATATACAGCATTTTAATGGACTCTATGTACCTTTTATGCTGGGAACATAAGAAACCAGTACCTTCTTGTGCAAAACCCCTTGTCTTGTAAAGAGATTTTTTTCTCTCAGCTGACATGGAGATGCTCACATACCTTTTGTTTCCCAATATCCATGAGCTTGGTTGTGCCTCCCAGGCGCTGGATCTCCTTGGCAGCCACCTCCATCATGCGCTTGATTTCCCCCCTCTTCTCCGGCCACGCCGACACGCTCTGGATTGCCACCCACGCTGCCAGGCGCTGGGGACACGGGGAGTACAGGTTTTACTACAGGCACCATGCAAATGCCACTTAATTCAACAAACACTGGTTTGAGTCAAGCTCAAATAGAAGCAAATCAGCTCTGTCCTCTGCTTAAAGAAGAACTTAACCATTAATATTACTCTCAAAAGCTCTCTAAAGGCTCACTCCCCTACAGCTGTCCCTGCAGCATAGCACAAAGTCTCTAGATACAGCAAGTAAGCTTAAGAGTATGACAGCTTGTGCTATTGTGCCTTTTTAGTTGCTGTTCTTTACATGTCCAGAACCAGCTACAGTCTTTCAAGCCTCTCAAAAAGGCCACTTTAGCTTTTTCTCCCCATGCGAGTTCAGCAAGAACAACTGGCAGAAATCAAGCTGAACACTTGGCATAGTTTGTGCCTGAGTTCACAGTGCTGTACCACTGACTCCTTCATGGGTGAAAGGGATTACAATACAACCTGTAACTAAATGCAGATCAAGCAGCAGAGTACCTCTTGGGAGAGGGCAACCTCTCCCTCAGTACCCCAGCATAAATTTTTTTATACAAGACAGCTTTGTTCAAGTCTCATTTATAAAATCTTTCATCTCCTACCTCAAAAGGGAAGAAACTATAAACCTAGCTTGGCATTCAGAAGCCAGTGTCAGCTTCTTGTACCTCTAAATAGGCCACCAGTTGCACTATCCAGTAATAAATAATTTCCTAATAAATCTACCATGGACATTGAGGTTTCTAGACAGAACTGTGTTTCAGTTTAAGAAACAGTTTTCTGGCCTGACTCGAATCCCTCACACTTGCTGCCTGCTCTCCCCTCTCTCACATTACTTGATATTATTACTGGGCACATTATATAGCTATAACAACAAACTTGAAGCTGACCACATAACTTCTAACATCTAACAGAGCTGCCCATGCTGCAGGACAAAACTTAAAAAAAAAAAAACTTACCTGAACATAGAGGTCCTGGTGTTCATCAATGTATTTAAAGAGGGTTTCAAGAGACATTTTCTGACTAGTTTTCAGAACAGTGTTGCTGAAGATTCTGTAAGAGAAAAATAATTCAGCCTTCACAGGTTTAAGAAGTAAGTCAGTAATCAAGAGCCACAGGAGACTTTCACCTTTCAGTTTCTAATGCCACACACCAAGCTGTGCTAATATAAAACTTGAGGCCTCTCCCTGTCATGGAATCACCACAGTGAAGTGGCTAAACAAAAGCATATTTAAATTTCAACAGCACTCTTTTTGCCTCTCCCCTCAAAATAACTTTCAAAGTTAAACTGAACAATCTCATCTCTAGAGATACTTCAGTGAAATCACACACTTCATTTTACTACAGAACTATAGACAAAATGTTACTCAAGTAAAATGCAACTTCAAAGACTAGATTTCAGTGTGAGTTGAACTAATAGCCTGCCGTAGGCTTGAATGCTGGGAGCCAGGTCTAAGAAAGCACCACACTTGGTGCTCTACAGAGGAGGTTAAAAGCAGGCAGCTGGAGAACTGTGCTTTTTCAGTCTTGAGTCTCAGTCTGCCACTCAGATTGCACAATAAGATCAGAATAAAGCCATGGGAACAGAGGCCAGCTGCAGCAGGTCATGAGCAAGTGGTCAGTGACTACTTCTGTGCTACCACTTCCTTCTTTTTGTTTGTATTTCAACTGAAGCTCATGTGAAAAAACCCAAGACCTCTCCCCTTTTCAGTTTTCTGTCTTCCTTTCCAGTCTGAAGTCAATACTGAAAAGAAATACTGTCCACTAAAGCAATAAAGCAAACAAGCTTAGTCTTAACTCTCAAGCTAGAACTAAAGATACAGCACCTCATCTAAGCCAGGAAAATAATGAGCTTTACAAATCCCAGGATGGCTAAGATTGAAAGGGACCACTGGAGGTCATCAGGCCTAAGAAGTAACAACACATTACTCAGGACAGTGCCCAGGAGCCTTTTGAGTAAGGAGGCTCCCTGAAGTGTGCCTCTGGAATCCAAGTGCCTGGACTAGGAGGAAAAACTTCAGAGTCCATGTAATACACTAAACAAGCATGTTCAGCAGCTCAAGCCACTGTGATTCAGTATTTTGTTGAGTCAGCTTTATGCCAGATCCTTTAAGCCTTTCTTCTCTTACATGGTAGTCACAAGACAGTTGTTAAAACATCTGACTGCTTGTCTTAGGATTTCTTGAGCAGCTGACTACTCTACATATCTGAAACAAATCCTTTCCAGCTGCAGGTTGTCCCTCACAATGCTGCCATACAAGCACCACCCCAAATTTTCTTTCAAGCAAGGTTGTACTTGCACAGATACTGATGTTTGACGTACAGAAATCCTTTCCCTCACCAGAAATAGCATCGATTTAATTTAAAGCATCCATCAAGTTTAAATTTGGATAACTAGTGTTAAGCACCAATTAGGACAACCCCAAATCACCAGACAGGTAAGCATTCACTTCAATAGTCATGAAAATTGAAAACTGAACACCTTCAGAAGGACTACATATATATAACCAAGTTAAAGCAATACTTCTCACTGCAGCTGGGCCTCCCTAATGAAGCCACCCTCCTCACACACAGTTAGAGCTCAGGCAGGACTCATGTGGAGCTTTTCAGGAAACCAGCACACAGGCATCATTCCAGAGCATCCCCTCACTCAAACAGTTTCTATAGCAACCCCAGGCTCCAGCTTCACTGCACAGGCTCCAAACACAGCATGTTACAGGGAGGCTGACATTCTGTCCTACACAAACAGGAGCTGAACTACTTGGTAAGTCAGGCCCCACTTTAACTATTACCTTAACCATAGTTAAATATTCTGAAATCAGAAGGGCATTGAATCACACAAGTCACACTGAGGAGCTGCACAGAAGCCTGCTCCAGAAAGCTTCCAACTACAAAAAGTAAGTATTGGTTACTACACAGCAAAAGTCTGGATGTTGCTTCCCCCTTCATCGTCAAAATTAGGGTTTGAACTTCCTGTAAGTGCTTCAGAATGGACAGCTGAACCTTCCTATCTATTCAAGGTTTTACCCTCTAACAGGACTATACATAAGCTGCACCTTGAAATAAAATAACCCAAGAGGTTATCAGTGCACCATTACAACTTTGACCTCATTATCCACAAGAAACATTAGTATCCCAGAGGAAACCACTGAGCCAAGTTAGAAGCACAACGTAGCCACCATCGAGCCCCATGCTCACGCTGCAGGCTCAGCACTTCGGGCCCAGGCTGACTCAAAGGTTAAGCCTGGGACTCTTTAGAGGGTTTTGCAGCACCGGGACGAGCTCCCCACAGCCCTCCAGGCCGGTGACAGCCTCGGGATGGCAGGGAAGGAGGCAGGAGCGGCGGCTTCCTCAGGACAGCTCGGGGGTGAAAGCTCAGGAGGAGAGAGAACCACAGTGCGAAGGGGACAGGAGCGGAGAAGCAGCGACAGCCTCTCTGCGGGGGCAGCCACGGAGCCGCCGAGGCCGAACAGACGCTTCCCACCGCGGGACACGGAGCAAGGCCCGGCCCGCCGGCCACGCCGCGCACCCGGC
>JAHLSL010000056.1:11976200-11991091 GCA_025920805.1 Petroica traversi
GAGGCGCGGAGGGGCGGGGCCTCGGCGCGGCGCTGCGGCCTGAGGGGAGCGGCCCCTGAGAGGCGGGGCTGGGATTGTACAGGGGTGAAATAAAGGGAAGTATTCTATATAGGCGAATATAACAGGGGGGCTGGAGCGCAGGTCAGTCTGGGCAGCTGAATTATTCCAGCCAAAGCTGGGAGTATCCTTATGGTGCTCCTAGATCCACGTTTGTGGTTTAAGTAGGTTAAATAGATTGAGATAGATTTAGATGGGGTTTGAACAAGTGCCTAGAATCATAGAATTAATTACAGAATATCCTGGGTTGGAAAGGATCCACAAGGATTGCCAAAGCCCAACTCCTGGCCCTGCACAGGACATCCCCCAAAATCACACCGTGTGTCTGAGAGAATTGTCCAAATGCTTCTTGACCCTTCCCTGGGGAGCTGTTCCAGTGCCCAAACACCCTCTGAGTGAAGAGCCTTTTACTCATATCCAACCTAAACCTCGCCTGCCACAACTTCAGGCCATTCCCTTGGGTCCTGTCACAGGGAAGAGATCAGTGCCTGCCCCTCTTTCCCTTGTGAGGAAGCAGTAACTGCGATGGGGTCTGTGCTCAGTCTCCTCCAGGCTGAACAGGCCAAGTAACCTAAGCCACTGCTCATATGGCTTCCCTGGTTTTCCCCTCAAGGCCCTTCACCATCTTCATTGCCCTCATTTGGATTCTCTGTAACGGCTTATTATAGTTTTTATACTGTGGCACCCAAAACTGCCCCCAGCACTCGATTAGGGGCTGCCCCAGAGCAGAGCAGAGCAGGACAATCCCCTCCCTTGCCTGGCTGTGATGCTGTGCCTGATGCCCTCCAGGACCTGTCTGGCCCTCCTGGCTGCCAGGGCACTGCTCAGATTCAGATTCAATTTGCCATCAACCAGCACTCCCAGCAATTTCCACAGCTCTGCTTTTCGGTATCTCATTCCCCAGCCTGTTCATACATTCAGGGTTTGCCCATCCCAGGTGCAGAATCCAGCACTTGCCCTTGTTAAATTTCACAGGGCTGGTGACGGCCCAGCTCTCTAATTTATCGAGGTCTGTCTGCAGGGCCTCCCTGCCTTCGAGGGAGTCGCACCTTCTCTCATTATCTATTATCATGGGCAAATCAATTTAATATCATTGGCTGAATAAAGGAAGTGCAGTATGAATAGTAAGATGAGAAAGTGAAATGAGGTAACCTAATAAAGGGTTCTCTGAGCTCCTAAAAATGGCTCCTAACAATGGTGGACAGGAAGAAAGTAAAATTTTACATGCAAAAAGATAAAAATTCAGGTAATTGCTGCAACCTTGTGTCTGCCTGTTATGATCTAGTTTAAACCCAGAAAAGCAAAGAAAACAAAGTCCCTGAATATAAATTGGAAAGAACATAGAAGTTTCAAAATATTCCCAAAAACGACATTTAAACCAAACAAGGCTAGATGTTGTTGCCAAAAAATGGATGTTTTATTTAGTAGTAAAAGAGACCGAGAGAAAGAAAGATAAAAGAAAGAGAGAAAGAGAGAAAGAGAGAGAAAAGGAAATGTGTGCGGGGGATAGGGGGACAGGGAGAGAGTGACAGGGGTCAGGTGGAAGCATATCACCCATCCAAGGGTCCCAGTGATGTCTCGTTGCTCCCCTCCATCCGCTCTCCTGGGTGCTTAGGGTCCCACACTGCCTCATGCTGAAGAGTACAGAGTCCCCTGGGTTCATATAGGCTTTGGGCCAGGTGGGAACGCCCACTGCCCCTCTTGCAGGGGGCCAGCTTCACACTGTGCCCTGCAACACTGAGGCTCAGTTTCATCATCTCTGGTGCTCTGCTGCAGGGTCTGGAACCCCTTTGGGGGCCCTCTGATGGGCTGTGTCACCCGTTCTGCTGTGGATAAGCTTCCCCAGGGAGAAGGGGCCCCTCAGCTGGGCTGCTCTGCACATCAGAGGATGGGTGGTCACTGTCCCTAACCAGGGGCTTTCCAGCACACACCCAAAGCCTCTCTCCCCCCACCCTTTGACTGGAGGGTCTGTGCAGCCTGGCAGCTGATAGCCCTGGGCTGTCACCTCATCCTCCCCAAAGGTGCTATGGTTGTGCTCTATGAATGTCTCCAATTACTTAATCTTATCTCCATCAGCAAACATCAGGGCCTCTCTCTGAAGGCCTATTCAGGGTGTGGTGGAATTCTTTGCAGCTTTTGTAACACAGTTCTGAAGGTCTTTCATGAAAATGTTTGAGTCAAAAACTATAGTATTTCAGTCTCTGACACTGCCCTGCGTGAAGCAAGCATTGATAAGATGGGAATTTGCTGAAACTGCTGGTGTTCATGAATGGCTCTGATATGTACAGCTGCTAACCGTGCATGGATGTAATAATTCGGTAACTCCTACTGGCTTACAGACCTTCTTAAAATAAATGTAAAAATGGCAGCTGGCCTTTGGCTGTAGTAGAAGTAAAAAAGCTGGGGAGATGGAGTCAGTACAGGGAAGGACAACTCAACAACCCTGAGGATTCCAGAAATAAAATCAGGATGCAATTAGGTAGCTGGGAGCTCAAGAGTGAGAAAGGGGGGGATACTAGTTGGTCTGTGATCTGCCATGGGGGAGAGCTACATAATTTTGGAACTTGGCTGATGGTGCTGTGTGGGGTAGGGCAAGCCTTGCACAAGGCTGCTCTGGCCACAGGCTGATTCACAGGCTGATGCCAGCCTTAGTTTGTCCCCAGGGAGCTGGGATGGGATGGGATGGGATGGGATAGGAGAAATCTTGCCTGGAAGCAATAGTGAAGAAAAGATTTTGAAAATTGAAAAAAGAAAAGAGAAACTGCTTTTAAAAAGCAGTTTGTTGTGTTTATGAAGGGTTTTAAGTGACATGACACAGGATGATTTCTGGTGACCTATTTTATTCTCATGTCCTTACGTGGAAGTAATTTTTGGTAGTTTTTTCCTGAATCCTTAAAAAAATTTGCAAACCAAAATAACAATCATGGGCACGAGTTGACAAAAGAAAGGCATTAGAGAAACATACATTGTGTAGCAAATATTGTGTACTGTATTATCACAGTTTCCTGCAAGCCTGTATTGATCTAAACCCATAAAGGATTATGTGAAGAACAAACACAAAAACCACACAGTAAGTAACCCAGGGGAAAATAGCAACTTTTTTTGAAAGATAACAGGCCCAATTATCTGCTTAGAGGAGCTTGTAAATTGTCTTTATGGAAATACAGTTTTGTTTTACACAGCTGTTAATTTGGAGGTGAAAATAACATATGCATACATAAAAATCCTTTGGGAACAGAGGAGAAAGGAGGGATGGGAAAAACACATTTATCAGAAATGGTTTAGGGACAGGGGGGTGACAAAGCAAGGTACTTTATAAAGAAAATATAAAGATGCTCAGCATTCTTTGGTCCTGACAGAGATATCTCAACATCTAAGCTGCTCCATTTCTTTTTTTAATATGTTGTCTTTGAAATAGTTGTGTTCTAAAGAAATAATTCATAGGTGCTTGTGCCACTGCTTTTAATCACAGGGATGTAGCATGCATGAGTCAGCTGAAGCAGGAGCAGCTGAGTAAGTGAAGAGCCTGAAACACAAGCACTGTGGGAGCCACAGGGCCACAGGAGGCCAGCAGAAATGCCATTAAGAGCTGTGGCTGTCCTTTCTGAAAAATTCCATGCAAAGTGATGAAAGGGGCCAGAAAGTTTCTATCGATGCTACAATACACATGCAAATCTCCCTCTCACTTCTTTTGAAATTAATTTCAAGTAGAGGTCATGTCCCTATTTGCTGGTGTATGCCATCCAAAAATTTCACATTGCTCAATTTTTTTTGAAGGCCCAACATCTACATTAGTGCACTTCTGAGCATCATAGAAAGCTGAAATTAGTTGTCTTCAGCCTCTTTATTGTGTCCTACTATTTCCTGCTCTGCCTTCCCCTTTCCTCTTTATTTTGCCCATTTCTGCTTAGGTGATTCACAAGCCCAACTTTATAAACATTTGTTGCTCACACATTGATAGACTGAAAGGGAAGATTGTAAATATGGATGTACAGAACAGTGCAGCTTTGTTTGATTTCTTTGCTTTCCTGCAAAAGTTTTTGAATTAGTGACAGCAAAGTTAAAGCAGGATGCTTAAGGAAGTTCTCACTGGTTGCTTTAATCCCTTCTGAATTGTGTCCTATTTATATCACACCCATGTGCATGTGCCCATGTGGACATTTTAACTCCATTAACGTTGCTTACATTAAGTACACCCACTTTTTCTGTGTTTGTTTTGTTGACTAAAGGTGAACAGAGCTGCTTATCCCTGGAAATTGCATTCAGCAAATTAAGCCTCACCTATTACCCCTTGCTTTTCAAAACCAGGTGGCCTCAAAGCCCAAACTCATTTAGAGGTATAGCAATAAACTAAAACAAATCAAGGTATCATTTAGTATCCAGTCATTACTTTGGCTTCAGAGGTAACCTTGCCCTGTCCTCCAAAAAAAGCAGTGCTGCATGTGTGACGTACTGTAATTGTAGAGGGCTGAACTCTTGGGTGTGTTCGAGGCTTTCCTAATCTATATATGCACGTGTGCCATGTAGTAATTTATTAGCTTGATCCTCACAAGCTTCTTCCAACAAAATAATTTTTGAATAAGTAATCAATCAAAATCCAGGGCAGATTACACTTAACCAGTGTAGAAAATGTTGATGTTTACATGAGGTGCCTGTGTACTCAAGTCCCTGGTCAGAACCCAGTTATGATGCTCCATGGCACTTCATTGGACTCTGCACTCAGCTTCTGCTGTTGTGAAACGTGCACATAGAGGAATGCTGCAACTGAGGCAAGAGCTGAAGCAAAGTCTAGAGTCTGGGTCCTGTGATCCTTCTTCCTTGCATAATGGAGCACTGGTGCAAAATGGAGCTTGGGTGGCTAAATAGCTGTAAGAGACTGAAATATTACAGGTTTTGACTCAAACATTTTCATGAAGGACTTTCAGAACTGCGTTACAGAAGCTGCAAAGAATTCCACCACATCCTAAATAAGCCTTCAGAGAGAGGCCCTGGACTGTTTGTTGATGAAGATAAAGTAACACTCAGGACTGGGGACATTCACAGAGTACAAATTTAGCCTCCACCTTTGGGGAGGAGAGCACAGCCCCAGAGCTATCAGCTGCCAGGCTACACAGACCCTCACACCAAAGGGTGGTGGGAGAGAGGCTTTGAGTGTGTGTTGGAAAGCCCCTGGTCAGAGACAGTGACCACCCATCCTCCGATTTGCAGAGCAGCCCAGCTGAGGGGCCCCTTCTCCCTGGGGAAGCTTATCCACAGCAGAACGGGTGACACAGCCCATCAGAGGGCCCCCAAAGGGGTTCCAGACCCTGCAGCAGAGCACCAGAGATGATGAAACTGAGCCTCAGTGTTGCAGGGCACAGTGTGAATCTGGCCTCCTGCAAGAGGGGCAGTGGGCGTTCCCACCTGGCCCAAAGCCTATATGAACCCAGGGGACTCTGTGCTCTTCAGCATGAGGCAGTGTGGGACCCTAAGCACCCAGGAGAGCGGATGGAGGGGAGCAACGAGACATCACTGGGACCCTCAGATGGGTGGGATATTTCCACTTAACCCCTGTCACTCTCTCCCTGTCCCCCCATCCCCATACCTACCTCTTTTTCAATCTCTTTCTCTCTTTTCTCTTTCTTTCTCTTTGTCTCTTTTACTATTAAATAGAATACCTCAATTTTTTGGCATCAACATTTAATCTCGTTTGGTTTAAATGTTGGTTTTGGGAATATTTTCAGCCCTTTAAATTCTTTCTGGTTTATACGCAGAGATTTCGTTTTCTTTGCCTTTCTAGCCTTAAACTGTAACAGTATCCCAAATAACAATTAATGCTAAAGGACCCTTCTCCCTCCCTCCCTCTGCTCCTTCCCTTCCTCTACCATTTACTGACTTCTTTTGTCGTCTCCTGTGTCCTCTCCCTATGCTGAGCCAGACAAGTGAAGGATTTATATTCCCTGGGGCTCCATTCTGTCCCACTCAGAACAGAGACATCTGAACTGGTCTCCCACGAGCCCCCACAGTGTTGTGCCACTGTGGAGCAGACAGGTACACAGGGTGGCTCTGTGCTGCTGTGCTGGGTTGGCTCTCTGGCTTGGTTGCTGCAAGCTTGAGGAGCTCATGTGCCCTGCAATGGTGGGTTGGATACTCAGGTGGCCCAGCATGCTCACAGAACTTCTCCTTCCTCACCAATGCCCTACAAACCTCTTCCTGTCCCCAACCTCCTGGCTTACTGGTTGATGTGTCTAACTTTCCTTCAGCTCTGGTAGCCCCTGTATCAATAAGGTTGTAATTTCCTTATAAAAAACATACTCAAAAGCTTGCTGCAACTTTAGATCCTCCAGTATCTTAACAAAGTACCAAAACATTCTGGATTACACTTAGGCCTTCAGCAGACACTTAGTTGTTTAACTAAGCCAATTCAGGACACCACAGATCTTGAAGTCTTTCATTCTAGGCACTAGATTTATCTGCAAACCATGACAGCATAAAGTATAATTCAAAGGTCTTTCTGAGCACTACTGGATACTCTTTGCTCCTTTTTTCCTGGCTTTATATAATGTGGTTTTGCCCTTCCCCAGAAGTGCTGTTTTGCTGAGTCTGTACACTATACTGCAACCTGTGTTTTCCATGTCCTTTTCTCAGGATGTAGCAGTGACATGTTGGCAATGTCACTGTCAGAAACATCAAAATTAACCTGTCTAGAAGGCTGAAGAAATTGCCTCAAAATTGGAGAGAGTGGCAGAGAGCCAGCCAAAAAAATAATACTCCCCTCCTCTTCTTCTAAATTCAGTGTGCAAGTTGCCCAGATATCAATGTGCTTTTGGCAGCATTCTACCCATTACATTGCCCTAACATTGCCCAGGAACAGGCAGTCTATTTTGGAGATCTTGTGCTCAGACAGGGCAGGTACTGTTCCCACTTCTGATTTTGAGGCACTGATTAAAGAATGGTGTGAGAGGCTGTTAGTAAATTGCTCTTTTCCACCACCTTGGAAGACTGGTGCAAACTGCAGAGCCAACATGTCTTAGAAAGTCATTGAATGGGCATGCCAAAAAGATTCCTTGTTTGCTGAAGTGTTAATCCAGCTGTGCCAGTGCTCTGAAAGGCATAAAAAATGCACCTGTATCCCTTTGTTCATTGTCTGTTCCTCTGCCTGAGTGACTGAAGCACTCTGCTTCTGTCTGCTTGTCCTGGTACTCTGCATTAATGTCACAAGTCAATGGCTCAAATGGGAAAAATGAGATGTGTGTCATGTAAAAGGCACATGTAAATGACAGGCAAGCAAAGAGTCAATAACCCAGCTAGATGTGCTCTGACTGAAAATGAGAACCACAGCCCTTGGGCTGCTTCTGTCCAGCACTTTTCTTTGGAATGACCCCAGAGCCCAAATGCAAAAACATTCACTATTTTTCTGCTTAATCTCAACCACTCTGTATTTCTTTCCAGTGTTTTATCCCATCTCCGTGTCTGGTTTATCCAAGCTGAAAGTGCATGGAATGTGCCATATGTGTGAGTAAATGTCATTTTCAATTTATCCTTGAATATATTTCGAAATGTTGGGAGATTTTATTTTGGTCTTTTATAAGTTGTTGATTTGTCACCGTGAAAGAGAAATATTAAAGAGGCTTGGCCAGAAATGCCTGCTCTCCTCCAGTTCCCAGCTGGAATTTTACTCCAGAGATGCTGCTCTGCAGGGATGCTTTTGGTATCTCTTGTGGTTTCACTGTGGTTCCATTCCCCCTCCTTTGGTGGATCTCCTCTCTTCCCAGAGGATCACATCCAGAACACTGCAATCGTGTTATTCATTTAGGGACACTTGCTATGAGTTCTTTTGCTAAAAACATATGTGTGTGCATCTGTACAGCATGGGCTGAAGGCACAATTTCATTTTGTGCAGGAAATGGGGAGTTGGAAAACCAGCAAATATGGAATGTTGTCTAATAATGGCATCTCCTTTTATGTTCCTTAGTGTAAATCAAAACCAAATCCACAGATTCTGGATCAGAATTAAGGATTCCTAAGGACTCTTTTTTTTTTTTTTTCCCCAGAAGAAGGCTGTTGCTAGGGATGGGGGAAAGGGACTCCTACAACACACTCAAAGTCTTCTGAGGAAGAGGTCACTCACAGAGGATGTTGCCTGTAGACAATTAAAGGCTATACAGAACAGAAAAGGTAAATTATTGAAGAATAAGCAAACTGAAAAACGCAAGTAGGGAAGAAAATGGGATTGTACTGAAGAAAAATCACAGAAAACAGAAGATTTTTTCCTGTGGAAGCAGCTGTGGAAATCTGTGACCAACAGCTCTGCTCAAAGCAGGAGGCAGCACCATGGCACTCCTTGATTGTTATACTGGCTGTTGATACCTGTCTAGAAGGGACCCCTTTGAAACAGGTCTGGTCACCAGAACCACTCAGGTTCTTGGAAGATGCTTTCATGGAACAGGAGGAACATTGTTCAGCAGTGGCACTGCTGCTGCTCAGGCAGCTGGGCAGCATCCCACACACAGAATTCTTGCTCAGGACTGACACAAGGGAGTCACTGGCACTAAGGGATGCTTAGCCTCCCTTGATATAGTTATGAGCTGTTTGTATGTTGTAAGCAATACAGAAATTGAATAGCCTACTCTTCCCTAAACAAATGTCATACAACATTGGATGCATGCAAACTAACAATATATTACCTAAAGAAAAGCTAATTACTTGGAAAGTCTGATAGAAAATTGGATTTCACTAATGGATCATTTTGCAGTTTGCTCCATGCCCAACTATTCATCATTTGCAAAGAAATTGCTGTGAACAGCTTCAGGGAAATAACTGAAAGTAATTAAGTTTTACAGAATTGGTACTGAAAATCATCCATGATCTTTCTAAACATCATTTTTTTCTACTTCAGATGTGGATTTTTAGAAGAGCAACCAAGAAATGGACATTTACTCCCAGGTAAATGCACCATGATCTACTGTATGTGATGGTTGCATTTAATTTGATTTTTAAATATGCAGTACTATAGTACACAGCCCTCAAGCCAAAAGAACAAAGCAAAAGAACCAGAAAAATGCTATAAATTAAGATTTGCTTATGTGAGTGGAGAAAAGCAGCGCAGATTCTCCCTGGAAAGTCTATTTCCAGTTTACAAAACCTTTCTCGTGCAGTATCATAAGTATCCACTTGGTGGTTACATGTGCCTGCAAAAAAAGATGCTCTTTTCAGTCTCTGAAAATCAGTTTTGCTTTTCATTTCTCTTCTAGTAACAGAGACCATGCGGTCCTCTGGCTGCATTTTACAATCTATGGCACATCAAGACATGAACACGTGGACTTTGGATATCCTAGGTCACTCTTGCCAGTAGAAACAAATTTAAAATCAGTCGGGTGCAAATTTAACATAAACTCATTTCAGAGTCTGCAGCCATAGAGCTGGACTGATTTAATCTGAATGAAAACATGATATCTTTTCTGGTAGTATCATCTATAGAAATGTCTTTTTAATGCTCTGAAATAATAAATCTGGTCATTTGGTTAGAAAAGATGACACTTAACTTTTTCTCTTTTGAGCTACCACATATCTAGATGATCATAGCCTTGTGAATGCCATCTGTTTATTATGTGTAATCTTCTGCCCATTTAAATTACTTTGAACCATTCATGTAAATAACAGCCCAAGCCACAGGGAATTAGCTTATTAGATGGTGGGGTGTTTCATTCTTTCTACATAACCCTAGTGCAACTTCTAAGTATTTCTGGAATTGCTTCAGACACTCATAAAAGGAGGCTACAAAGAGCCAGATTCAGTGTTGGCATAATGAGATCACTTGGCCTGAACTTGATGAAAGACTAGGAACAGAATACAGAAAGACTGGAAAACAATCTCAGCATTTTCCCTTCTTTGTTTGCCCTTTCACACACTGTGGACAGACACACTACATGCCACACAGCAGCAAATTCCACTGGAGAGCATCCTCTTAGGCTTGGAAAATTGCTGTCAAGCCAATGACTCCAATCCCAGGCACAGAAAATTCTGCTTATGATTCCCCTCACAGACTGATTAAGCTTCACCTTACAGCTGATTTTCCTTTTGGTGACTGGTAACATAAACAGGCAAAGAATGTAGCAGAGAAGCAATAGGGAATATTGTATCAGGCACTAGTTGGGATATGTGAACAAAAATTCCAGAGTATTTTTTACCTCCTAATTGTTCCATCTCGTTTGAAGAATTACAAGTAAACCACAATCTGCTACAGTGATTGCCAAGGTATCTTACTGGCTTCTTCGGGCAATACTGTTTCCAAATGAGAGGGAAAAGTTGGCATGAGGTTAATAAAGAGATTAATTGAAAGGGGATATATGAGTAGAGCAGGGTAATTAAACTCTGCTATGTGGAATCTAGAAAGGAGTAAAAGAGAAAGAGAAAGCTAATATCTTTGGCTTTCCTAGGCAAGTATGCCTAAGAAATATTTCGAAAATTAGAAAGCAAACAGGAGAAAATACATTGCTATTTTTTATTCTATATATACATGGAAAAGCTTTTTCTGTATAAACACTTTCCCTTGTTTAAATCACTGAATTACACCAGGCTTCTCCCTTGCCCACAAAGCTGTGCTCTGTATTTTATACTGTGCCATTTTTCTGCTTCTGGATCACAATGTGACCCAATAAACTCACTGCTCACTGATGCCATAAAACTTCTGTTAGTAGTTTGCAACATACTCTTTTTGATTAATGGCATAAATGAGAAAATACATTTGGATTCCTCTGGTAGACTCAGTACTCTGCAGGGGAATTTCACTGCCTGAAGGGCATGTTCAAACCTATGTCTAACCTTGTGAGGTTTCTCAGCAGCAACTTTGCCAAAGGAAATCAGAAAGAAATATTTGTAAGTTAAAACATATTTTCAAAGTCGATTTGAACAGCCCTTAAAAATTTCTTGACCTCCTAGAAGGAAAATAGGAGGTTCATACGTGCCTTGTGGAAGATTAGCAGACAGGTACCCTATTTCCTCAGACAACCAATGACAGAAGGTGATAAAATCAATCAAAGAGAACAATAAGTCCTAATGAACCAGTTTTACATTTCATTAACTTGAGTGCCAAGGTAGTTCTTAATGACTGATTTACTTTCTTTCTTCATGAACAATTCAGTAATTAGGAAAATAAGGTCTAGCAGCATAATGCAGCTTGAGCCTGCAATGCAGTTTGTGTCTGAAGGTGATGAGAAACGTGAGGGCTCAGCAGCTCCTTGGGCTGAGATCTGCTCATGGTCTGAGAAGCTGCTGAGCCCCTGCAGAGGCACAAGGCACAGGGGATGCCAGGGCAGGCTCCCACCTGGCTGTGCCAAGGCATCTCACTCCTGGCCAGTGAAGCCCCTGATTATTCCACATCTGAACTGTCCCCGGTGATTTGCAATTTTGTGATGTGCCCAACACAGCAACGAAGAGGAGACCAACTTGATGCTGACATCGTGCTCGAAGCACTAATCCAAAGATTAATTGGGTAGGAACTAATTCGGTTAGTCCTGGATTATTTTTACTGCCCCTGATGTTCTTGCCTTAATTTAACTTCTACTAATTAATTTCCTTCAAGTTTAATTGTCATTTAGAATAGGAGAATAGCTTCCTTTGGGAACACAGGAATGCAATGTGAAATGCTCACAGCTTAAGATATATATACAGAAGCAAAGTTTCTCTGATGAGAGGGGTTTTCTTAAGAAAAACTGCTATGCCACATAGGCACATCCAGATATTTTACAAAGGATGGACTGCAGTTAACTGTGTTAGCCTTAAGAACCTTGAAGCTTAGGAAAATCTAAAATTAGACTTGTATTTTTCAGCTAGCAATAAATTGTTAAAGACTAAACCAGCTGATCCTAAATCACCTGGGCTTTTATTTTTTACTGAATCCAAGCTTTCTGGGTCAATTCTTGACCTGTTCTGAATCTCTCTATGTATATGTGTACTCAGACACATACTTGTTTACCAGACTTGTCCAACTTTTCACACCCACTAAAGTCAGCAAGATATTTAAAACTCAGAGTCTGAACAACTAGATACAACCCTTTCCCCCACCTGAATGCTATATTGAAATCTTTCAGGAAGATAGGTCTTTATTCCCTGCAAATGCTTCCTGTGGGATTTACCATAAAATGAAACTGGTAAACCATCCACTGTGAGTGTCATGCAACGTGCATTTGCTTCATTAAGCTCCTTTCATCTTGTATTCTATTTTTTATTAAAACCATTAAAACAATATTAAAATGACATTAAAACCTATTATTGTTTTCTTAGTCTATTTCTTCATATTCCATAATTTCAAAGCAGAAGACACCTGCATGTTAAAGTTAGAGCTGCTCTTGCTACATGTAGCAGCTGTTTCCAAATCAAAGAGGAGGATGTGGGCTCCAAAATCCAGTGAATTTTACTGGTATCTTGGGATGAAATGAAAAGTGCAGGCAGACACCCTGCTGCTGCTGCCTGCTGGGCTGACTACCCTGATCCAGCTGCTGAGAGAGCAGTGGCAGCATAGGGCTGGGGTGAAAATGGGGACAGGACTGCTTCTTTCAGCAACCATTTCCATTAAGTTCACTTTATCTGCAATATCTCATTGCATCTTTAAGGTGCAGACATTTGATACAGCTGAGCCACTGGGACTTTTCTGCCTCCAGCACCCCAGAGCGCCCGGCCCTGCAATGCACCTCCCTGCACCAGCCTGGCGGCATCCTCAGGGCTTGCTGACCTCTCTGAAAATAATCTCAGCAAGAAACAGCTTTCTCTGCCCTGTTTGCAAGCTGAGAAAGCTCCCTGGGCAGCAAGGAATATCTTTCATTGGGGGAAGGGACTGGGCTAGGCAGGCAAGACAAAGAGGAAAACAAGGAGGTGGCAGTGGAGGAGGAGGAAGGAACATGCTTTATTTTTTTCAGCAGCAATTAGAGAAGCTCAGGTGTGACACCTAACCTGGTCTGAAGTCTCTGTATTTTGCTCCTGGCTTAGTCAGGTGTAATTAGATTTGTTTTCAGAGCTACTGTTGAAACACCAATGGCACCTATACGAATTTCACAGACATTTAATAAAAATGCATTATATTCTTTGAGGATTGCTGACACACAGAGAAGTCCAGATGCCCACTTTAAGATACATGTGGTTTTGGTAGTGCCTAAACTGTTATCCAGAAAGCTTAGGACCCTGCAGTAGGGACTTATGCTTGACTTTTCCCCACCACCTGCATCCCTCTTCCATGTGGGACAAATCTCGGGATTGTTCCAGACATCAGCATGGCAGATCTGCAGTTTTACCTCCTAGGTGGCAGCAGTCACCGATGAGGGTTGGCCGTGTTCAAGCTTAGCTGGTGCTCCTACAGACGAATGGCCGAGCTTACTGTCCTGGGATTCTCCAAAGAGCACAGCAAGCTGGTCAGAGACAGCTTCTGAAAGCATTTTGCATGAGACTGAAAAAACAGGATTAAAATCTTTTAGCTCTTAGCTGCCTCCTTGGTCTTTGCTGCTTGCCACATTCCCAAGAAACAGATTGTATCACCAGTGCCTCAAAAGTAGTCCTCTCAGTAGCTTTTCAGGGAAAAGAAAAAGAAATTTGCAAAGGCAGCCTCAGCAGGTGAAGAAATGAGATGGTGGAGAAATAAAGCAAAACACACTGGTGGGAGATGTGGCTAATGATAATGATGCTGCTTCTGAGACTTTGGAGATGAAAGTAGTTTTGCTCTTGCATCTCCCTCCCCACTGACAGTCTCTAGAAAGGAAAGCTGGAATACGTCCAGCAATATTTTTATCTTTCTTTTTCTTTTTTGCCAGGGTCTACTTAGAAGTTCCATTTCAAGCCCTGCTCTGCCAGGTAGAGGAGAACTGCACTGATCATGTAAAAGGTGTAGATAACAGCAAGTCTGCTGCACCTGTGTTCTTCACTTGCTGTTCTGAGAGATAAAATTCGAACATGTCAATAGAGACGTCTTTCTTTTTAAAGACTTGTCAAAGGAGTATTTCTCATTAAGTTAGACATGATACTAAGAATATATATCACTGAACATAGCTCTCTGAACAGACACAGTGAACATCTGCACCTGGAGTGAGGAAAAGATGCCAGGATCTTCCTTGATGCACAGGAACAAACATCAGAGTCTTTGACCCCATCAGAAATGTTAACCAAGTCAAATATACCGGAGGCAGCCCCGTGGAGCTGAGCACACCGCAACAGGGATACACTCACAGGTGCCAGGGAGACAATGAGAGGGCAGGGAGCCAATCCATCGGCCCCGGCATTCCCAGACCCGGTACACCCGGCGTGTTTTGGCAGCGTGTCCATCGTGGCCGCTCGGGGGGGTGCTGTCTGCCGGGTGCCGAGGGATGCGGGACACGGGGGAGCCGGGCCGGGGTCAGCCTGCACCCCCCGACTGGGCTGGGGGAGCTGCTGGGGGCACAAGGGGCGACCACCGCAGGGCTGCGTTGCTGAAAGGGCATCTGAGCCGCTTCTCTCTCTTCCACCATTAACTCGGGGAGGATAAAACTGGAGAAGTTACTCCGGAATAAATGACAACTTTTTTTCCTTTCCCCATTTGTCACGAGGCGAAGCTTTCACCAGGGCGATCTGTCCCTCTCCAGGCTGCCTCTTTGAACGTATCGGGCAGCCGCCTGGCTGGCAAAGAGTTCCCACAGCAGCATCCATCACCCTTCAAACCCCTTTTATTCTCGGGTGAGAAACTCGCAGAGGAGAGGCGGGGGGCGCGGGCAGCAGCCGCCGAGTGGCTGCAGGGGCCGCTTGGCACAGGGGAGCGCAGACAAAAGCCGGCGGAACTACGTGGCTTCAATTCAAAAGGGGCGCTCCGGGCTCCGCCAGGGCAGCCCCGGCCC
>JAHLSL010000056.1:11991491-12048334 GCA_025920805.1 Petroica traversi
CCTCCCTCCCTCCTTCCCTGCCTCCCTCCCTCCTTCCCTGCCTCCCTCCCTCCTTCCCTGCCTCCCTCCCTCCTTCCCTGCCTCCCTTCCCGGGCCGAGGTCAGGTGCAGGCGGCTCCCGGGCGTGGGATGCGGGTGCGCTGCCCAAGCCCTCTGGAAAGGGCAGCTCGGCAAGCCGAACGCTCCGAAGTGGAGGAAAACCTTCCTCCGGGTGTTGGGGGTTTTGTCTGATTTTAGCCGAAACGCTGTTTCTACAAAAGTCGTTTTTCAGAAGTGCCCGGCAGCTTGTATCTCCTCCTTTATGTCTGGCTGGGCTTGGCGTGTAAGATGTGGTTAAAATTCAAGAAAAGGTTTGCGAATATTCATTAAAATTCCCCTTAAAAATAATGAGGAACTGATTTAGGATTGTGTTGGAAACACTTTAAGAGGAGCAGCATGGGTTAATGCTTTTAGTTCAATTTTGTTTCTCAGTTAGGGTATCTGTAATGCCAGTGGTTAAGTGGGAAAGGAAGAATCCTAGTGGGAATTAAACAATCTATTACTGCAAGCAAGCAAAAACTGATCATAGATTTTCCTTAATTCTGTATAATAAAGGTAAAGCAATTGTAGGCAGCAGTCCTGATGGCATTTTTAATGGCAGTGAGCTCCAGTTTCTTTACCTTAGGAGCCAGACTGAAGTAGAGCTGAGCTGAGGTTTGCAGCTGAAGGAATGATCCCTGCCTCATCCTTACATTCTTGGGAAGAACACTGAGAACACAGAGCCGCCAAGCTCAGGGAGGTCCAGGTCCTTGCCATGGCAGTCACCAATAAACAGATGGACAGAGACTTGTTGCTGCTCTTCAGTTTGGAAAGCGTCAGGCAAGGCTTCAAAAGCCCGGGGATCAGATTTCAGTCGCAAGCTTGGAAAGTTGTCTCAATGACTGAGAGATAATTCAGTTTCAGACCCTCCTTCCAGAGGAAGGGTAGCTGAGATTGCTGTGCTTATCTGTGAGTGGGTGAATAATCAATAGTATCGTTGTGGTTTCTAAGCATCAGTTTTCCCAGATGACATCAGAAAGGGATTGTCCTTCTGGTGGGATAATAAGAAAATGAGCTCATCTTCACCAGCCCCAAAACAAGTGTTTCTACATCTTCTGAACACAGCATGAGTTTCACAGTTCCAGGAAGTGCAGCTGATCTATGAAAGAAACAACCTGATAGCTTGAGTCTCACGCCTTCTATTAAGCAAAAATCAGTTTCTAAGAAAAATTATTTTAATCGTCATCTGCCAGTAGGAGAAGAGATATTTTAAGGAAGTGGGTGAAAATACCCTTGCAGGTGGTGTTTCTGAAGGTTTTATTTTGTTATTCTGAGTAAGATGGGCCCCTGTGCAGATGTGTACTGTGCTGAGAAGGCTGAATAGCACTGGGCAATTTGCAGGGACCAATTTTAACTCTCAAAAAACCCTCCCTTGCTCTTTCCTAATGCCAGTCTCATCTTCATTTACACTGAATACACTAAATCATAGCAATCAATTTCTGGAGAAATCAATTAATTTTGGTGCCATCCAAACCTGGCTCTATAGTGCATTTACATAGAAGTAGTAGCTAACAAGGCAAAACATCAGTCTCAGGCCACTGATGGTGGTGCAGTGAGTTATTTAAATTTATATAAATCCTTTGCAAGGTTTACATTAATTTAAGCTTTTACATTAATTTAAACCTAGCTTTTTTAAGTTATCTTGATAAGTGCACTGAGGACATTAAAATTATGTTGCCAATTTAAATAAGAAACATATGAGTGAGTCTGTACCATGCTTGTGCTTGCATTTTTGTGTAGTACAGCTGCTTCTTTATAAGGGTTTTGGCTTAGTAGCACTTCCATATTTTAGTTTTAAGAATCTGGCACTTATAGAAGAATCTGTGGCTTTCAAAGGTTGATCAGTAGGTCGATTTAAAACTGTCTCATCAACAGATCTTAAAATTCAGTCATTAAGACATGGATGGCAGTGTGGAGGACCATTTCGGAAAGATTTCTTTTGGGAATTGATTATTCCTTTTATCAGCAGGATGATAGACAATCTTGTATAGTGAAGTCTGCAGTTAGTGCAAAGGTTCCTAGGTTGGTAAATAATAAATGGTTCATCTTGTCATGGCAGGGTAATCTGTATTACCTGGTTAAACGTTTTCAGTCCACCAAATTTGTGTTTTAATACTGACAAATGCAAGCTAGAACACTGGGGAGCACAACAGTACAATCCATGCCAATATGATGGAAGACTGTCCTGTCTTTGGAATGGATGTAAGGGTCAAATAATTGCTTCAAGATGAACTACCAGTGCAGACTGTGCCTAAAAGGCTGATAGGAAATGGTTCAATCTTCTTGATTGCTTCCTTGAGGAAACATTTTTTGAAAGCATTGCTTGCCTGTGTGACCAGCTGAGAATGTTACTTCTGGAAGGCTGATCTGTGTTTCATGACTGTGAGACCAGGAGCCCTTTGGTCAAGTCCTTTTTGCAAAGCACTGCACAACTTCATTGTAAGAAGACTATGATTCAGACACTGCTTGTCAGATACTAGGTTAATAATCAAATATTTATAGCTTAAACTGAAATATCAGCAGACCATTCCTAAACAGCAACCAGGTTCAAAAAGCCTGGTTGTGTCCTCTGCCTGTGAAATCTCTGTCTGCTTTTTCTACAAGTACTTTTCGTCCTTAATGCCATTGAGAATGATGTGATGCCAACACAAGAAAATAAGCTGCACCTTGACATGTTTGGCTACAGGTCATGGTCATGTGCTCTTTCACAGGCCAGAAGTCCATGCATCTTGACCCTCTAAGAGTGAACCACAGTAAAGCTGTCCACAGGGGCAAGTGTTCACCCATGTGAACCCAATTACATGACTAAGTCCTATCTTCTCTTACTGTAGCAGAAGAGAATTAGATTGTGGTCTGTCAATATAGTTTTAAATGTTCTTATACTTACAATCTAAAGAAAACCCTCCAAAATTCCTTCTGTTTGTAATTTTCTTTCTAAATTTGCTTAGAGTTCCAGATGGTAAGAACTGCTAACCTACTTTTGTCAAGAAAACTACATTTCCTCCTTAAAAAGGTAGAGTAAAATTGTATTACATTAGTAGGAGTAGATTTTCAAAAGCAAGAACATTGATCTGCATGCTCTGAAGTCTGCAGACAGACCAGTGAGTCTCCTTAGCCATCCTGATATGGATGAGGATGCAGATGTGTGTGTGTTTCACACATGGATGGACTCAGTGTCCAGACAATCCTGCGAGAATTTACCTACCCAACTCTCCTTGCTGGCATTGAATGCTCTCACTTGCACTGTGAGAACATGAGAATGTAAATAAATTTTGAGTTTCCCTCAGTGAGCTGTTTCTGTCAATTGATCACCATTCTTGGATTTTGGACTTAATCCTCCACCCATTCTCCTGTGTGTCGTTGAGGGCTGGACTCTAAATGTTGCTTGGCATCAGAACATATTCCTCTGGTGTACACACCTCAGGGACTGTCCCAAGAAAATACACTGCTTGAATGCTCTGCCCACGGTCCTCGTGTGTGTAACAGCCCATCAGAAATGAGGTGGGGCTCAGGCAGCCCCTGCAAGTCCTGCATGTGCAGGGGAGACCTGCCGGCTTGTTTAAATGAAGGTTCAAATGCCAGAAAGAAATGGAGGTGGATGACACTGCTGCCTCCCAGATGTTTGGCTTTCTGCACCACCTCCTCTATTCCCCTTTCACCAGAGACCTCTGATCATCCCCTCTACTGAGCGACCCAAAGCAGTCCCTACAGCTGCACTTCTCTATGCCCATAGGAACACATCAACTGCCTCCACTTTTGGAAATGATATTATGGAACTATTCTGGCTTGAGAGAAGGACAGGTGAGGGAATCCTTGCAGTTCTTGCTCTAATTTGCATTGACCACTAAACTATCAAGCAGCAGTTCTCTTGCTTCCAAGGGCTGATTTCTTTCCAGTTAAAATAAAATAAGTATTGAAGCAATTAGTATTGAAATGTCACTTCTGATATATAAAACCTGGAAAGTCATTGTGTTCTGCAGCATTTACGTACTCAAAAATTCCAAAAGTTCTTGATCCAAAAGGCATTGAACACAACCTCTGTGTTTCCTCCTCAACAGGAGGAGGTTATCTCAGCTTCCTTCAGGGCATGTTGAGTGCAAGGATGAAACATGCAGAGCTGTGGAATGTCCCAGAAATCCAGCTGCACATGGATTTTCCAGTAGTTTGTGGTGATGTCTAAGTCATGCTGCCCTTCCAGAGGGCAGGAACCTTTCAGAGAAGTCCTGCGTTACTCTGTGCCTTGAAGTGTTACAACCCATAATCTCACACACAGTCATGAATGTTTATAATTTGTCTTACTGAGCTCATATGTGTGAAAAATTTCAGATTATCAAGTCATCCAGTCCCTTTCCTTGCCCCTGAAAAGCCTGTCCTTTACCATGCCCAGAACCCCTGTTTGAAGCAAAACTCCCCTAGCAAGAGATATCTAGAGACTTCTGAAAAACCACTGAATGACCCAGTGGTTGTAGGTGTGTGTTTGCTGTTCCAGGACTGCTGCAAAGCTCTTGAGCTTAGGACTGTTGCTCATTATATGTCTTTCTTTACGTGGTTTATGGGAGTGTGGTTCTGCCATGAATATTCTGCTCTTTCACTCCAGTGCCTCGACTACAGGAGTGGAGCCCTGACTGGGGACCTCTGCGAAGACCTGTGCATGGCACAGAAGCTGGTGTACAAACACTGCCTTTACTATGACAGAGGTAAGAAGGTCATTCAGGCTGATTGGAGAGGCCAGCCCATCGTACTGAAATCCAAAAAGGAAATCTTTTCCAGCTACCAGCACCTCAGTATGCTAGAGGAGGTGGAAACACAGGATATCCCTGAAACAGAGCTTCTGCTTATGGTAGCCTTGGAGGTCAAAAATGCCCTGGGGCTAGAACTGTCTAACAATACCATGGGGCCCCTGTGGAGAAGGGAGAAGGGACCACGTTGGAAAGCACAGGTGGCCAGCATGTGGTCCTTGCTCCAGCAGGAAGAATATATCTACTTCAGTTTGCTGCAGGACTTCAGCAAACATGTGCTACGAATTATTGGCTCTTGTGGACACTTTTATGCTGTGGAATATCTCACAGCTGGACATGCCTGGCACAAAACTCTTTTTCCCTTGGAAAACGTGATTGGCCCCTCCCATACTGGACACAGAAGCAGGGTGAGAGCCATCATTGACATTGCACTCAGCTTTCTGGACATGGTGAAGCATTTTGATAATGATTTCTCTCACCGACTCCACCTGTGTGACATCAAACCAGAAAACTTCGCCATCAGGCAGGATCTCACGGTAAGTTAGGCCTTTGAGGTGGTGTTCCAGGAATTTGAGGTCAAATTCTAGCCTGAAGGTGACTGTAAAAATGACACTTACCTCCTTGTACAGCTTTTGGCTACGTTTTTGCAAAGCCAATGAATTTACAGGCATCAGGGGAGATTCTCTCCTGCTTTTCCTCTTTGTAATGTTTACAGCCACATTTTTTGAGCACTAAATCCTGCTGCTTATTTTGAAAACTTCTTGCTCGCTTCTGTTTTGTTTCACTTCTTCAAAGGCACCGGTGCAAGGTCCCTCAGATGAGGTGAGGGATGTGTCCTGGAGGCAAGGGGATCTCAGAAGCTCTAAATGAAGCTGGATTTTGATTCATATTTTTGGTAGTGATGCTGAAAGGAAAAACTGTATGAATTTGAAAGCTAAGGCTGAATTCGTGGTCTGACACAAGGGCAACTACCCCCATCCAAACATGCATATTTGTGCTTCAGTGTTCAGCTTATCTGGTCTGGAAACTATGCAAGGACAGCAACATGCTACTGTCACTCTTTGACTTTTCATTGTGCAGTTGTAACTGGGACCTGATAGCTATGTATATTTTCTAAGTAGTGGTGCAGCTCACAATCATTCTATGGTCAGAAATTCCTCTGGTTTGGGTGGAATTTTGTCTACAGACTGGAGACGCCGTGCAGTAAATGTTTGAACTGGGCTCCCAATTTGCAGTGTCATCAGTGGAGTTTCTGCACTCTGAGCGAATATAAAGCATTTTCAGGGACTTTAATACTATTTTTAGTGCTCACTGAGTGTTAATGTAACACTTGTATCTTCATAGTAGTAGATAAACATTGCCTAAACATAACAGCCATTAAGAGCAATTAGAATGTTTCCCCTTCACCCATCCCTCCCTTCCCAGTGTTTATTCAGGTGCAATACAGCAGCTGAACAGGGAATGGGTGAGGAGCTACAGCAAGAAACTAAAGCAAGCTGTACCACTATGTAGGCAAAGCAGGAATTCCTTAAGGCAGGCTTTGCCCATCTTCCTCAGTTACTCAGGGCTGTGGCTGCCTGTGGCTGAACACACCCAGAGCATCTGTTTTACAACCTACTTACAGGAAAAGAGATTCCATTTAGGGAAAGGGGATGAAAACCGGATGTGTCTTCTCTTATGACTCCTTTTGGTGAGGCTTGCTTTGCCTGGATCTTCCAGTGACCAGCAAGTTCCAGAATTGGAACACAGCAAGGCAGCTTTTTCACTTGCTGGTGTCTTGTACAGGGTAATAAAAACCCATTAATAGTGTACTTCTATTCCTCATTTGAGTAATGAGACTTCTAATGCCCTAAGAAATGTGCCTGGAATGCAAAGGTTTTACTTTGAGGATTACTTTTGTGTGGTGGGGATAAGTCTGCAGCCTTCATGTGCTCTCCTGCAGCACAGAGAGGAACTGTCTGGTAGGTCGTCCAGGAGAATTTTAAGCTGCCATGGAGCTACATAAGGTACAGAGTTAGAAGGAGGTTTGGGTGAATGCCCAGTGTTCTGGGAGAGCTTCTTCTTTTACCAGTACTTCCGAAAAAACTGGAAAGATTGTAACTCCTTCAACATGATTTTAAATCAGGTTATGAGCCAAGTTGGGTCCTTCTTCATTTTCTTAGGTACTTTTTTCATCAACTATAATCATAGCAAAGCCTACCAAAATGTAGCTGTTTATAGGCAGTGTCACCCAGATGTGTCTTCACAGGGTCTAGCTGGATGCCCGCACACTTTTGTAAAAGATGAATTTCAGTGAAGCCACTGAACACTTTGGCAGCTGCGTATTTGGGAACCAGGGATGATTTTCCTAGTGGAGTAATGGACCCTACTTGGGAGGTGATGCAGTAACACTGGGACTGGGGAAACCCTGCACTGCTTTCACTGTCTCTTCTCCAAAGAACTGAACAGCAAAACCACAGAAAGCTTAAGGAAGTAAAGAATATCAGCAACAAAAAAAATTCCTGTCCAAACATGTGAAATTCCTTAGGCTACATCATCATTATAAAGCTCTCCAAAAAGCTTAAAAACACTTATGTTTTTAAGATATGCCTCATCTCTGTAAGATTTTTTTCCCCCATGGAGAAAAGGAGTAGAATAAAATGAAGATTAGACCATGTTCTTTATTTTTGCCTGTGAAAGGTTTATTTGGCCTTCTACCAAACCAGACATCTTTAATTCCTGGGGTTGATCCAGTTGCTGTTCCAGTCACACAGTTCATCTTCTCCTGTTACTTGGGAGGTCAAATCTCAAAAATAATCATTTGAGCCCAAGTAACTCTGCTTTGCCCAGGTCCCAGACATTTTACTCTATGAAAATGTGTGTCAGATGCTGCAAAGGAACATCCATGATCCTAACTGTCAAGTGTGGAATGCAGCTGTGAACATTCACTGGCTGGACATCCATGGCATTGCAGACAGGCTTCCTTCCCTTCCCTGTGGTCACCCACAGCTTGGCTCACGTCAGGCAGCTTCCATCCCCTTACTGGATGCCTTTCTTTCCCTCTTTGTTGCTGTGATTTCTTTAAGTGAAGCATTCTTGGGTGGAGTGGCACTGGCAGAAAGTGAGACCACAGCCCTTTGCTTCCAGAGAGGTCTCTGCAAACACTTTGTGCTGTGTAAACACTTTTCACTGCTCTGAGAGCCTCGTGTCAGGGGGAGGAAAGAGACTGAACCTTTCACTCAGTTTTTTTTCTGCTGTGACCAACTTCTGGCTGGACTCTGTTACAGAACATATTTCTGGACCATAAGAACAAGAACTGTGTGTCAAACCATAGCAAAGAAGACTGGACAAAGCCAGACCCAGCCTTCAGTAAAGTGAGAATTCTCCTTCTCCAGCTGAGCAGACTCAAACGTACAGAATGCAAGGACAGGTTTGCAGGAGCTGTACCAGGTGCAGCTGCTATCCTTGCACATCCCACAGCTCTCTCCACAGTGGCAAAGTCAGGGGTTTAGTCTGAATGCTGAGTTGTAAATGATACTGTCTGGCCCATGAGTAATTGTGCACCATCATGTAATTAAGAGGTTGAGGTGCCATCTGCATATGCTGCAGCAGCAAGGAAATCAGTCTTCAGACTGGACAGTTCCACTTTAAGACAAATCAATCCAATTGACCCCAGGTATGTGTATTGTTCACAAATAATTTTTCCATTCCCGGTGTCATAATCATTGGCTGTTTTTGTTTAAAAAGTGGTGTTTATAAAGTTAGTGTGGCTCAGTTAAGTGAAATAAAGGCCCTGTGATCCCAGTTCCCTGCCAGCAGATGCTCTCATCACAGCATTTCCAAAAACAAGCAGCAAAGAATGCCTGCTCAGCCCTGCCCCAGAGGCTGTGCAGTGCCAGATCTGATGGGATGTTTTGATTCACAGGTGGTGGCCATTGATGTGGATATGGCCTTTTTTGAGCCCAAAATGAGAGATATCCTGGAACAGAACTGCACAGGAGATGAAGATTGTAATTTCTTTGATTGCTTTTCAAAATGCAATCTGAAAATCAGAAAATGTGGAGCACAGAGAGCCAATAACAACTTGCAAGTGAGTAGACACAGCTGTTTTTTTGCATCCATTCCTTTTAAAATCACACTGACTATAAAATGCATGGTATGTATGAGGAGACTGAGACGAAGACAGTCAGGTTTTTAAATGTGTCCACATAAGTGTCTGTCCTGTTCAGAAATCTCATCTTGGGGCACACAAACAGATCTTTATATTCACTAAATATAGTGCTTATTTGCCATGGTTTTGTGTAGGTTTCAGCCCAGTGCCACAGACAGGAGAGCAGAGTAAGTAGGGGCAGGGGATTAGCACTTCAATCTCCACTGATGGCAAAGTCACATCCTTGTGTTACACCTCAAATTCTGTGTTCTTTTCTGGGCCCCTCACTTCAACAAAGACATTGAGGCCTTGGTTGGGAATGGCAACAGAGCTGATGAAGGGACTGGAGCACAAGTCTTGTAAGGAGTGGCTGAGCATGCTGGAGATGTTTAGCCTGGAGAAAAGGAGGCTCAGGGACATCTTATTGCTCTCTATAACTATCTAAAATTAGGTTGAGTGAGATGGATGTTGGCCTTTTCTCCCAAGTAACAATTGCTAGGACACGACAAAATGACACCAAGTAGCACCAAGGAGGGTTTAGGTTGAATATGAGGAAAAATTCCTGAAAGAGTGATCGAGCATTGGAACAGGCTGCCCAGGGAAGTGGTGGAATCACTGTTCCTGTAAGTGTCCAAAAGACTTGTAGATGTGGCACTTTGAGGACATGGTTTCATGACAGACTTCGCAATGTTGCACTGACACTTGGACTCAATGATCTTAGAAGTCTTTTCCAACCTCACTGATTCTGTGAGTCTCTGGAAGTTGGGGCTGTCCAAGTGTAAGCAGTGGTTGTGGTTCTCCACTCTACAGAAGAAGTGTATGGGTGTGGTGGAAAGGGGTGTCCATGGGGTTTTATCTTTGGAATGAGGGGTATTACAGCTAACCCAGCTTGTGTTGGTGGGAGGCACTGGTGAAACAGAAAGGCTGGGGGTGTAGCTTGTCAGCCTTTTGCCTGCTTTTCATACCCCCTCACCCTCACCACTTGTTATGCAGAATCATAGAATTGTTTAAGTTGGAAAATACCTTTAACATCATCAAGTCCAACCTTTAACCCAGAACTGCCAAGTCCACCAAAAGATCACATCTTTAGTGCCACATCTACAAGTTTTTTAAATACATCCAGGGATGGTGACTCTTCTAGGCAGCTAGGCAGATTTTTCCAATGACAACCATTTTGGTAAAGAAATTTTTCCTAATATCCAATCTAAACCTCCTCTTGCACAACTTGAGGCCATTTCCGCTTGTATTAGTTATCACTTGGGAGCAGAGGTTGATCCTTACCTGGCTGCAGCCTCCTTTCAGATATTTGTAGAAGGCTGTAAGATCTGTCAGTATCCTCTTCCCCAGACTAAACAACTCCAGTTTCCCCAGCCACTCATAAGACGTGTGAAGTGCAGGAACAGCCTGAGAAGAAGGGCCATCCCTTGGCTAGAGTGGAGCCTTTGTGGATGCTCCTTTTCTATACCTTCCTCCTCGAACAGCTGAAGGCATTTGGATTCAGGTGACATTTTGCTACCGCCCCAGGGAAGCAGCATGGCATCATTCGTAGCTTCTGAAACACAACAATCTGCTCTTTTTCCTTTCCCCAGGTAATTTGTGACAAAATATTCCGCCGCTGGTTTTCCCCAGATCTGCGGGGACCGCTGGATTCCCTGCCCCTGCAGGTGCAGCTGCAGAAGGCCGTGCAGGAGTGTGCTCAGCCGGGGCAGGCGGGGGCCCCCGGGCACCAGAGGACGCTGAAATCTCTCTCCGAGCTGTACCGCCTGCTCCGGGTCACCCAGCGAGAACTGCGAGGGGCGGAGTAGGCACAAAATGCAGAACTGCAAGGGCCACATCCCAGCCTCTCTGCCATCCCTCTTAACCTTGTACTTTCACAGCACAGAGATTGCTTTTCTGCTATGCAAATGAAGTTCATGGCTGCAGGTGCAGCACGTCCTGATAACATCCTGTCAAGTGTTAAATTACTTTACATTACTTGGATTCTGTTCTTGCTTATTTTCCTGAGCCAGCGCTAACCCTCTCCATCAGCATTCAGCACATCCTTCTGAGCTGGAGTCACTGCTCAGATAGCATCTGTCTGAGTATGAGGCTCAGAAGATGCATTTACAGAAGAGAAGTGCAGCAAAGCTCTATCAATAATTGAAAGAATGGGGAGTGGGTGGGTGTGAATAAGTCCATGCATGGTGTTTGTTTTGGTTTTTCTGTCAAATGAGGGGTTTTTTTTACAGTAGAGACAGAGCATTCTGTGTGAAAACAAAAAAGGGGATCTCAACAGGGAAATGTGCTGTCACACATGGAAAGAGTTGCTTTTGTACAAAGCAGTCCTTTTTGATGCCACCAAATGCATTTTCTCCGGGGCACTGCATTACCAGTGCCATCACTAACTCTTCTGGGGAGAAATTATATAAAGGTACTTTGGACTTTTCTAGAGTAAAATAATTATACCCTTGCTGAGCTCCCATGTGGGTACTCATATTCTGCAGTGAAAAGGTATGAATAATGCTGCTGGATTTTCCCATGTGAACAAGCCCTCAGGCACTTGTACATCAGAGCACTTGATAAGAAGCACTCCTTTGCCAGAGAGCAGAATTGCCCAGGAATGTCAACAATCTGTCCTTTGCACAGAACAATATCCAGATCCAGTGTTTTCTTCCATGGTATTTTTTTAATGAACAAAAGGAAAATTTTTGTACAAATTCATTATCATGCAATCAGTTATGTAAATAAAGATCTCTAGATTAACTTAAAAACATTAACTTTGCCTTTCAAATGTGCAGAGCTGTGGCTGGAGAAACTAACACGGGTTCATATGCATATGCATAGGCCCAATACTGGGCAATGTCCCCATAATCTGATTTTGGCATGAGGACATTAAAAACCACACAAACAGGAATCCCAGCAGCCTATGGCAGCCCTCAGCTTGGAGGAATCTATGTTAAGAGTGACAATACTGGTTTGTGGATGTGAGACATGTACCAACACTTAAACTGCTCCATCTTTATGTCCCTCAGCTTTATGACAGCTGGGAAGCCTGTGAGCACTAATTAGACATAAACTTTCCATTTCTGGAGTGGTTCTTTAAAGTAGAGCTAAAGACTGCCTGTGACCAGGAAAATGGGAGCTGTTCAGAAGACCTTGACCCCTGAAAACCTAGCTCAGGTTTTCAGACTGATGCTAGTGAGTTTATATTTATTTATTTATTTATTTATTTATTTATAGCCGTAAGCTGCCATATTTTTAAAAATCATTCAAGTCCTGAAGAAACTCGTAGCAAGAACAAGGTCAGCTGCCTTGCCTGGGGCTGAACAAGCTGCTGCTAAGCTCCAGCTTAGGAGCTCCTGACTGGTAAAGCTGCTCTCAGTCCACGCTTCTCCTTTAACCAGGCAGGCAGAAAATGTTTCAATACTTTAAGATTATTCTTTGCAAAAGCAGGAAGGCAAAGCAGAATAAGAAGAAACACGAATTCCAGAACTTATCCTGTTACAAAGTCATGAAATAGATGGAGAAAATAATTAAGGATAGAATCAGATTGTGGTAAAGGACTTGGGGTAGGTAGAGTATCAGATAGAGAGAAAACAACGAAAGAGAGATGAAAGAAAAATAAGGGGGAAAAAAAGAAGTAAAAAATATGTCCCCCTTTGTGATTTATGATGCAAGATGCAATAAAGTGGCATTTAGTCTGATGAAGAAGAGACTGAATATAAACATGATAAGTTTCTTCAAAAATGGAAAGAGGTTGATAAAAAGAGAATAGGAAAAAACTGACCTGTCCAGGTTTCCTTAGTGGATATGACCAGAAATGAGCTTAAACTGTAGCAAGGAAGAAAACAGGTAAAACATTTGTTACAGGCTTTCTGATAGAAAGGAACAGTGAAGATATGGCACTTGGAAAGCTTCAGACTTCAGAAATTGTGGTTTTTAACTACAAGCAAGAGTGAGTTGCTGTCAGGAATTATGTACACTAAGTTACAATGATGATGCTGCCTTGAGATGACATTTTGTCTCCAAGTCATGTGATTCTGTTATTACCAGTTTATGTTTGGGTTCTGGTGACTCCCTCACAAAAATCCCCCCCTTCTGAGACTCAAGGATACAAATATCTCCCTTACTTTATCTGTGCAAATCTGTTGGCTCCCCTGAGAAGGGAGGCACAGAGACCTCCAGCTGTGCAAATGATGTTGGTGTGATCCTGTCTCCCCAACACAACCTCCCTGGTGATGGCACTGATCCTTGCTAGGGCAGTAGGGACTCAGTACATATCCCAAATGCTGCTGGGGAACCTGAAGATCTTATAACACTGTTCTCCTGATTCCCTGGTCCCATTCTTTTCTCCTTCCCAAGCTCAGAGGGTCCCTTCAGGGAAAAGCAGGCATCACAGAGACCCCTTCCTTTGCAGCAGTTATGCTCCCCTCATGGCAGGGCTCCCCTTCCCATTTCCAGGTTTGCATTTCAGACAGGATAAATTTCTGTTGGGTGGGATATTCCACTTTAAAAACAGGTGGAAAAAACATAGTGAAATGAAAACTGATGGCAGCCAAATGGTGGTGGAATGTGACTCTATTTAGATCCTTTTTCCTTGGCAGGATATAGGAGGAGAAGCTGCCTTTGACAGATTTCTCCAATCCCCTCAGGGCCTGGCTGCAGCCACCTCCACCTGGCAGGGACCTCCTTCCCCCACAGCACACTTTCCCAGGACATTAGGTTTCACTTCTCTTCAGGATATAGAGAATAATCCTCAGAAACCTCTCAAGATCAACACAATTGGATTATTTGTCCTTGGCTGGGCTGTGAGATTGCATATCACTGGATGCAGCCAGCCCCAGGCAGGCTTTGGTGCACACCTTCAAGGAGACAAGGAGAATCTGGCAGGCTCTGTGAACACAGGGTTTGATTCTTTACAGCCCCTCACATGCTTTGTAAAGTCACTAAATCCTGGGAAACAGGAAAGAAAGCACTACCTGTGAAACAAATGAAATATTGTAATTTAATTAGCACAGGTAGCAATGACCAAAACAGGAATAAAACAGAAGTTGTGTCTTTATCTCCCTGGGACAGAAAGAAAAAGTTAAGACACTGGTTTAACTGTCATTTACCTTGAGGAAGCAAGTGCCAACTGCTATAATTTGAGCCTTTGTGGCTTTACAACCACATTTTTTGGTGAAAATGTGGGGTTTTTTGGATGGAAAAAATGTATACAGGTGTTTGACAGGAAGAACCAGGCCTGGTGCTCCTTTCTGATGAAGCCCCTTCCATGCCGTCCTGGCAGCACTGCCTGCCCCTCTTGGGTAGTTAGAGCACTGTAGCTTTGCAAAGACTGTGTAAGGTTCTTCCCACTGCTCATCCCTTCCATATTAATGATGACTTTCATAGGATCACTGGTAGCATTTGGTTGCACTGGCAACAGTCACTTCAGTCCAAGATGTCTATTCCCATACAATTGATCTCAGACCCATCCCTTTTCTCTCTCAGTCTGTTCCCATATCCTTTTTGCCCTATAAAAGTGGCATTACCTCCTGATTAATTTCTACCACTTGCTGAATTAGTGCCTTAGTCAGCAACTTCTACCCCATATTTACGGCTCTCTGTGAAAAGGGAATGGCATTAAGTCACTGTTTATTCATTCTTTGCACCTCAGTTAGCAGTATATGCTTCAATTCTGAAATAATCCAAATACACTCTCTGTTCCCACATTCTGCAAGAGGTGAGTCCAGTTGGAGATCTACTTCATCTTTAGGACATCTTTAGGAAAGATAAATTCAATCCAGCACTCAAGATTTTCTCAGAACTACTTCTGATTTTTCTCCAACTGGTATTTTATGTTCTGCAAAAAAACATTTGCAGGCAATAGTCCCTCACTAGGATGATGTCAAACAGAGCAAAACTGCTTGTCCCAAAGGGTTTATGTGGTCCCCCTTGTGTTTTAGGTTGACTTGATGGTAGCTAGCCCAGAAAAGCAGGTCATTGCTGTAGCCAGAGTTGCTCTTACAGATACCACCACCCCCTAATGCGACTTCTTGGACACCCCCTTTACTAAGAGAATTCAGATTCATTCGTGGAGGCAGCAGTAGAGATAACAACAGATATTTGGAACTGGGGGAGAAGAGAGAGAAGGGTTTTCTTTTTTTTAATTAGAAACATTGACTGAACAAAACATTTCCTAAAGGTGAAAAATGGGATCACATACTCAAAGAAGTTAGGGACTCCTCAATGATATTTTTTTCCCTTTGTTATAAAGTGTAGACACAAGGTGGCCTATTATTTTTTGTGTAGATTAAAAAAAAAAAAAGAAAAAAAAAAAGAAAAGGTTAAAGAAGCCATTTAGCAGGTTGCCTGCCCATCTTTCAGCAGATCATATTGTCATATGTAATGGCCAGGAAGGTGATAAATTGCAGCTTTTAATGAGTGTCTGGCTGTAACATGGGAGCCTTGTAGTTGTAATGCCAGTCTATGCATCTGGACAACCAACTATAAAACAGAACCAATATCAGTGGATGCAAACAACCAGAGTAGCTATTTTGGCAGATGACCTCTGAAGCCTGTTACAAATGAAAAATGAAATCCATCTATCTGGGCCACCTGTAGTGAGTCCACACAATAAGCAGAGTTACTCTGCAGGACCCTCAGTCGCTGCCACTTTCCTGGATCCTCAGGGAAATCAGGAGAAAGGATACTGGGTTTTCAGTAGCAAAAAAAAGGCAGCAGTACATAGTGAGGGAAAGAACGAGATGCTTGGAAGAATGAAAATCCAGGACAATTGAACTCAGAACCAAAGAGATAAGAGACTCCATTCTGAAATATCAGAGAATGTCAATGAATTGATTGGGGAAAAATATTCCCAACATTTCCATTGTAGTTCTTGAAAATAAAAAAGCACAATAGCCCAGGGGATATAGTGCAACGATCACCAAAGCCATTTGTTGTGTGTGTCTAAGGATCTGTCAAATAGGCTGTGGAGCTGTATAATGACATCTGCAGCCTAAAGGCTAGACAGAATAAAATCACTTAGAAAAAGCTTTTAGAACTGCTATTTACATACATGCATAAAACTGCCCTAATTAGCAACAGCCAATGTCAGCCAAAAAGACAGAAAGGAGTGTTTTTCTCACTAAAAATGTTATTATAAGTTTAAGTATGGCTAAATGCAGAAATCTCTGAAAGGCTACAATCCATAATCCTGTGGGTAAAATTCTGATCCTGCAGGCTTGGGCCCTGAAGCAGCAGAGTGGTTGCTGAGCTCCTTTAAACACCGTGATTCTTGGTGCCTTCTGCAGTGTACACTGAGCTCCTTTTCCTATAAACTGGAGGGGATTTTTCCTTTTCTAAAAAATGTGCCTAAGTGATGTTGGCAGCCAGAAGGATGTGTGTATGATCCAGTGCATAATCACTTCCACAAGCATCTGCTGCTAGTGCTTTCAAGATACATGTAATCCAAGCTGGAGACTATTGTGAATACCTCTCATTTTCCCTTGCTGGTTCCTTAGCAGTTTGCTTCTAGCTAGCTAGAAACAGAATCCCCCATCCTGCTTAAATTGGTTATAATCTCTCCAAGATTCATGCTACAGCAGGAAAAGAACAAACTGCCTTGAGTTCAGGATGGGTTCATTCTCTTAAAGGTACGACATGCAAAGCTGCAGGAAAGAACAGAGGTCAGTTAAATATAACTAGCTGAAAAAATAGATATTTCAACCAATATCCTATGTACATTAATGAGCTACCATTCCTCTGTATTTGCTTAATTCAAAGCCTTCTGCTTCTTTCCAGTTCAAAAGAAAATTTAAAAAGCACAATGTGTTTACTACTCCAAATTTCACAGGTATGGTAATTACTTCTTTCCCATTTCTATGTCAGACATTTCAGGTTATATCTCTGTCCTTAGGAAATTGATTTTTCCCCTTATCCCAAGAAAGTGAATAGCTGTGAAAAGGCAGGGGTTTTTTTCTCTTGTATAAGTTTTATTAAGCACCATTCTAATCTTGCAGGGAGTTATCAGTGGCTAAATATTTATTACAAGTACTAGAACCTATTTAGTGGAACCAAATATCTAACAATAGTTAAATAAATATCCAAGAAATTACTCCAGAGTTCAGAATTTCTTTTTTGTAATGATACCAGTATTTATCTGTCTGATTCTAGATTATATATGCACATGTAAATGCCTTGCCAAACATATGTTCAGATGTGCATTCACATGGATTCAGCCTGCTTCTGACATTTAGCAAAACTGTGACCAGAGCATGGAGGAACACAAACTAACCCTTGCAAATTCATATCCATGGTCTTTCTCTTAGTCTTTGTATCCCATTGTTTGTGGAGTAACGCAGTGTGCACAGAGATACTCAGACATTCCTTTGTTGAACTGTAACTTCATGTCACAAATGCTCAGTGGGCAGCCCACAAATGCCTGGGGTTTTATTTTTCATATTATATTCTATATAAATTGGGGAAATGCAAGAGTAATTAGTGACATGAACAAGCATCACACAGTGTATGAAAATAATGAAAAATTAACAGAATGCTTAATCAAGTTCTGCATTTTTACCCATTGATTTTCCTGAGCTTTCTCAAGTAATTAAAGAGTTACATTTTTTGGATCAGATTCTAGTCTCCAACTCTTAGAAAATATTGGATAAACAGTGTTATATTAGCCAAAGCTATATGACTGAAGAGGCATTAGATAATGCAAGTATACTGCCTGAATTTCCATATCCATTTCAGCACATATCTTTCAAAGTGAAGAAATAAAGCCAAGAGCTGGACAGGACAGTGATAAGCTCCACTAAAAAACCTGGAAATGGACTCTGCAAAGACAGTTCTTCAGTCCCACCTCATTCATTCTGCATTTGTTTTCCCCTGAATATGAAGTCACATGTGATACTGGCATGTTTGAAGGCTCAGGCTGGATTTACACCAGCATAATTCAGTGGCATTTAAGTGTGTGCTCTTGATTCATGTCAGCAGGAGAGCAGGGGCTCCTTCCATTTTAAATGGGCAGGGGTAGGAGTAACATGAGCAATAAACTCATTTAATAGAAGTGAGAATGCAGATGTTTAACCATAGCCCAGTGCCTTTTTCCTTTCCATAGCTGGAATCTCTGTGGAAAGGCCAATGCATGGCTGCACCCACTCTGACACAATCCAGGGATGCTCACCCACTCAGACACGATCCAGGGATGTTCCTCAAGGACTGTGGCACAGCCCCTTGCTATCCCTCCATACACACTGGCTTGTGTGTAGCTTGGGGATGCAGCTCAGGAGAGCTCTTCTCTCCTGCACTTGGAAAATGAGTGGATAGATCAGACTGCCCTGCTGGCTGCAGTCTGAATCTCAGCCCCTCTCCTCTGACAGCACTGACCATTAGGCAGTGGGTTACAAGTGCTTACTCTTCCGGTCCTTGAGTGAAAGCTCACTGGGAAATAAAAACTACTTCTCTAGTGGATCTCCATAGGGTGATGGAGGACAAGTCTCCACCACCCTTCCCAGTATTGAAGTGTCTCATCCCAGAAAGTCTCTTTCATAGCTGGGACCCTTTCCACTCCCAGCTCAATGGTGGGGAGCTCACCCTTGCCATCCTTCTCTTCTGACTGCAGGAGAGAAGGAAATAACCTTTTCTATGATAAAACTAGCACTTCAGAGGAACTCCACATTCATGCCAAGAAGGGCAGTGAAAGAACACAAAACAAATGTGGCACCATGGATGTTCCTCATCTGTTGATCACTCCATCCCACAGCCTTTATACCAACTTTGCTGAGAAAGGCTTGCTCTCATAGTGTAGATGTAGCAAAACATTGAGGAGGTGTTTTTAATACTATCTGCTTTTCCATGTGGAAAACATAGAAGGATTGTCTGAATAATCAGTACAAAATAAGGCAATCTTTTTGTAAGTGTAAAGGATGAGAAAAAAATTGCTTGGCTCCATCCCTTTATATTATAGATGACAAAGCACAGCAAGGGTGTCTCTAGATTTTAGTCTGGGAGTTCACAAAGCTGTCAGCCAGCTCAGATGCCAACTCTGTAAGCAACAGGGATTTAAATGCAGGCACACACACCTGTCTGGGCATTTGGATAAAAGTCTGGTAGCTGGAGTGTGCAACTACACAGCTATAAATATTTAAACTGGCTGCTCTGAGTGCATGTTCTCAAGTTGAAAAGATGCTGGAAAGCAGAGCAGAGCTGGAGCAATGCCAAATCAATAGATATGGGCTTTTAAAGGGTGCTTGTATGGATCTCTGCAGACACTTCTGGCACTAGGTATGAAGTGCTTGCTATTAAAAGCAGAAAATAACAGTGGCTTTTCATTAGAAGAAGCAAGCCCTACAAAAAACTTCACCTCCTCTCTCTAGCACAGGAGTGGGGAAGAATGTTATGGGAAGAGGCTGAGAGGACTGGGCTTGTTTAGCCTTGAGCAGTGACTCCTGTGCACAGCTAATGGAGACGTGCAGGAGATGGAGCCAAACTCTACTTGGAAGTGCACAATGGCAGGACAAGAGACAACAGGCACAAGCAGGAGCACAGGAAATTCCATCTTGGTATTCAGAATAGGTTTTATACAGTGAAAAAGGTCAAGTACAGGAACAGTGTTCCAAAGACGTTGTAGAGTTTGTGTCCTTGGAGATATTCAAGCTTGACAGGACAAAACCCTATGAAATTCAGTCCAACTGGTCCCTCTTTGAGCAAGAGCTTGGGCTTGGTGGCTTTTATGCCTCAGTGCCAGCATGGAGCCTTTCAAAAATGTCAACCACAGTTTAAAAATCAGCTAAACATAATGGCCTTTACAAATTATTGCTATTTGAAATACCTAAATATTTCTTTTAACTGTGGCTCTTATTCATGTGAAGAAGCTAAAAGCATGTATTTGGTCTCTGTCTAACAGGTGGCCCATCCAGTCTGCAGGCATCTTTGCTCAGCTGAAGCACAGATTTCACACCCTAGCCTAGCCAAAGCCAACTCAGGCTAGCTGAAGAAGCTGAGGAATGGGAAGAACAAGGGTTTTGTGAATGCCAAGGAACAGCAGAGTTGCATTGCTAATAGGATGAATCCTCTGCAAAATTCTTGGATCTCAAAACAATCTCCATCTGAACTTCTACGAAAATATGATCATGGTTTAAATATTTTGGTATCTGTCCCAGGCCAAGTGTATAAGGGCCTCACTGTGCCAAGGGCTGGACAGGACCAGGATAGTACAGTGCCTGAGTTTGCATTCATGTTTGGACCTCTCTGACCCTTCAGAGGTGAGAGTTGATATCAGTATAATCTACATCCACTGCAAGATCTCAACATGAGAAAAAATCAGAATCATGTCAAAGAGTTTGGTGTATTCTCTTGTGTGGCTTAGATTCTGTCTCCCAAACTGAACCTCAGTGCTGAGAAAAACCCAGTACTCCTTCTTTATCCCAAGCACAACTGCAAGATTAGGAACAACAACAAAAAAAAGACCAGCCAAGCACTGGAGGTATAAAAATTTTAAAAAGTAGCTGTCACAATACTAGCAGAGAATTATAAAATTAATTCTGTAGGAATATGAAAGTAAATGTCTTTCAGTTGTTCAGATGAATAAGTCAGCACAATTCTAAATAATGTATCACTATTGTTATAAGCTTGAATATTATTGCATTTTTCCCCCAAAGAAGAAGTATATGTTGCAGATACAAAAGAGTTGTTGTTTAGTGTTTAGTGTTGGCTTTTTTTAAAACATTATGCCAAGTTGCTGTTTTCAAACACATGTCGATGCTGGGAAGAAATGGGCATGTATCCATCTTGCCTTCAGGCCAAATCATTTAACCAGAACTGGGAATACTGACAAACTTTCTCAACCCTTCTCTCTCTTTCCAATGCAATTGTATAAAGTAGCCCCTTTCAGAGCTCTCTATGAAAATGAGCAGTACAAATATCACACCCTGTGCTTCCGTTTATCAAGTGGAAAACTATTTTTAACATACTCCTACAGAAAGGTAACAGGTAAGTAGCCAACGTTCTTACAGCCATCTTAAAGGGGGATGTGTCAGTCTATAAATCAATAGCTGGCTCGATGCCATTTGGTTCTGAATGGAAACCAACTATTTTTGCAGGGCTCTGCTCACAGCAGCTGAGCATCAATGCTAAGTAATGTGTAGCTATTAGGGAAAAACTGAGCATGACAACACAAATCATGGAGCCCCTGATGAAGATCTCTGCACATGGCTGCCTCTTCTAATCACCAGCAGAATTTAATGAGGCACCTGCAGTTTATAGACACTCTTGTTCCAACATAAATTGCCCTGAGAGCACAAAGTCTTCTTTTAAAAAATATTCTTCAGTAAACCATAAACCACAAAGAGTTCATTGTCACTAATAACATGCTCCTCATTAATTTATAATGGTATGAAACAATAGTCCCTCACACATAACCTACAACAGATCTGAAGATTAAGTCGAAGGGTGTTAAAAAATCTCCCAATTCGCAGTTTTCTACCATTTAGGTTTTCATTAATAAAACAGTGCTGGAGATCTTGAAATTGACCCCTTTCAAGGCTGCAAAAACACTAATTCTTCATAAATCTGATCCATGTGAGGTGAGGTAGAGGATCGAATGCATCCCATGGACCACTAAGTAAAAATAAGCTCGGGCAGATTGGGATTCCTCCTCTGCTTGAAGCTGCAAGGGCATTCAGCTGTAGCCACTGACGCTCCTGCCTTGCCTTCATCCTTCCATTGTAGTGAGAGGGCAGCTTGGACTGCCAAAAAGCCATCGAGGCAGTTCATCAGAATGCCAGAAATGGTAAAGGTTAAATATATCTTGTTAGAACTTATCAGATCTGCAGAGAGGGGGCAATAAACCCCCTCTAATCAGCAATGTGTTCTTTGCTGCTTGGCAGAGGAAACAGAGAACGGTGTCTGCTAAAAGCAAAAACAAACTTGGCTCCTCTGAATCAGTGGGCTCAGAGAGGGAGCAAAGGCTTGTCAGCAGCTGGAAATTGCTGGCATGAATTCCTGAATCTCTGGGTCACCCTGGGGCTTTACTGCCTTGCAGCAAAACTTGGAGTGGCCACAACACGGAAACAGCCTATCAAACTCTCTTCAGCAGGTGCACAGGCTTCCCCGGAACTCTGCTACAAGCTTTTTTTCCTACCATTGACAACAGCTTTTTGACTTTTTAACATTTTGGATGAATACTTGGGGATCTTTGATGTAATGCTTTTGCAAATATCTGAGAGTTACCTTAAGTCTTTCCTTGGAAGGTCAGTCAGAAATTGTGAGCACATTATAAATTGTGATTGCTGCTTGTAGGAGGAAAAAAAAAATTTGTGGCTTTGGCTAGTGAACCAGCATTTAACAGCAGTATTGAAAAAAGTGATGGAGATTTCATTCTGCTCCTCTTTTGTTGTCAGAAATAATCTCTTTGTTAGTGGCTGCCTGTCCAGGATTTCCTAACCCCTTCTCTCCACAGGCAATAGCTGCATTTCCCACTGTGCCAGCCAGTATAAATAGACACATCTCCAGTGAATTTAATGGAGCTGGGGTTTTCCACACAGTCTGAGGACCTGGTGCTGAACATTTTACACCGGCTGTGCAGTTGCATCAGTTATCAAATAAGACTTGTCAGCAACTCTTGAGTCAGACAAAATAGTTGTCTAACAGCCCTGATATCGGGAAAGCCACAAGTGCTGTCACAAAAACAGTTCTGGTGAAACTGGAAAGTATCTTTCACAATATGTTACTTTTGGGAAAAAAATTTTAAAAAAGGGTAATGCATTTTTATTTCTCTCACGTTATTCAGAGATTTTCTCATCATCAGAACAAGGAAGTGTCAGAGTAGGTGTATTTGAAAAACCATTTTTTAATAAAGTAAATGGAGCCTTCTTTGGTAACAGGAGTGAAAAAGAATAATGTTAATGGAATTTTCATTAAAGAAAACTTCTTTGCAAAATAGTGCAGATCATTGGGAGAGAAAATTAGCAGTCAGATCCTCACTGGTTGCAATCTGGCATGGTTCTAGTGACAGACTTACATCTCATCTAGTGGTGCAAGTGAAATTACACAGTCAAATTGTGCTCTAAGATATGCATTTGTTATGCACTACCTCATATTTGTAACTGGTTACCTCAGGGCAAAAAAGTAAATTCATTTTTATTAATGAGAAATGTGCAGGTGACATCTAACAGTGAACTCCTTGAGGGTTTGGCCTTCCCTAAAAATAATAAAAAAATAGCCTACAAAAAATACTGTAAGAAAAGTATCTCTGTTCTTTGGGATAGCACCTTAACCCCGTAGCTGCCAGCATTACCATGCCTTGCATTTCCAGCCTGGCCTGGCATCCTGCCTGCCCAGCAAAGCACAGGGAAGCCCAAGGTAGTGCTGGCATGGGCAGCTCTCAAGCACCAACCATCTCTGTGGTCTGCAGCACTGGGAATAAATCAGGTGGTGAGGATCTCCACAGGGATGTCTGTGCCTCTCCCTACTCTCTTCAAAAGGGACAAGAGGAGTTACAGCAAGCTCCCAGAGCTGCAGAGACTGGAGGTGAAGCAGACAGGGTAGCTCAGGCACCCAGGGCAGCTTTCCTGGGGTCAGGAGCAGGCTCAGTGCAAGCTCATTCCCTTTCCTTTGCAGGCTGAAAAGGTGAGGTGGCATTTGGCAGTGTTCCAGAGGGAAGCAGGTGATGAAATATGTAAAAACACATATGCAACAGGCACAAATGGAGAAACAGGTGAATAAACATCAAATACAAAATTCAGAGAACAGAAACCCTTTTTCATATCTACTAAATCACAGCTAGGGGGGCACAGACTAATTCTATTAGGAAACCCAGAACACCCGAGAGACACAGGAAGAATTTGAAACTGAGCAGATAATTTGTTCAGGGTGAAGCCACTGATAGAACTGGTGACAGAAATTACTCCAAGGTGTGGAGCAGAGCCAGTGAAAACAGAAAACTGTTGATCAGACCCTACAGAAGACTTTGGGGATAAATTGCTCTAGAGAAGTGCAGGGCTCATCAGGATTGGGTTCAAGAGTGTTTCAGTATCATTTCTAGTGTGAAGCTGCTTGGGAGTGTTTTAGAAACTCTTTAAAGAATGAGAAATACAAATTAATCAAAGTAAATATTTTGAAAACAAATAGATATCTGCGTTGAGAAATAGTCACAAGAATACAAAAATGGCACAGGATTAGTGCATTTTTTTGTCCAAGTTACCTACCATGCTTAATGTCTAGAATCTGTTGATCTGTGACTTCTCAGCAAAAGGAGCAGTTCTGCAAATGCCAGAATTTTGATACCTAAGAATGGCTCAAATTTGTGAGCTGCCTCAAAGCATATTTTCCCCACAGTTTCCAAAACTCTTTTGCAAAACTGGCACTGTATAAGTCCCAACTCAAATAAGGATTTTCAGGGAACAGACCCACCCTTTGGAAACTGGAAATTTCGAGCAAAGGGGGACTTTGAGATAAATAACTCTTCATAACATTTGGGATTCTTGTGTTGCTGGGAATGACATCACTATGCTGCATAAAAGAAACTCCTAATTTTAGAATCACTTTTTAAGGCATTTACAAATTCTTTCATGCCCTACATTAACAGTGTTTAATAGCTTTAAAATATTTTTTAATAAACAAAATCTTCACATTTTTCAATACTGAGATCAAAGCATAAGCAATTCCTATAAACATTTTATTTGAACCAGCATTAGAAATCAATTTGGCATTTGTTGTACCATTTGCCTCATTTTTATGTAAAAGCCTCCTATAATTTTATTTATTACTGTAATTTTGGTTGCAACTAATCACACACATTAAAAATCATCCAGCTTTAAATAAGTCTTTATAAAAATCTCAGCACTCTGTGCTGCTCATTCTTGGTAACTGATGCATTAATGCACACCTGATTTAAAATGCATAGTGCGAATACAAAGTGCTAATTACAGCGATCCAAACTGCAATCAGGGTTTTCATGGCCCTGCAGTGAGTGGCGTGGCATTCACCAGCTGTAGCCTAGGCTACATATAAGCTCTTGTTCCCTAATGTATTCCCAAAGAACAGCTTCCTTGGGTCCAGGGCAGGAGGCTTAGTACATTTCCTGGGAATAAATGGACCTGCAAGACCATATGAACTCAAATCTTGATGTCTTCACAAACATGATTCTGAAACAACTCCTCAAGACAAATAAACCCTCCCTTCCGAAAACACATCAGGCCATCTTATTGCTAAATGATACTAAATTTTTTTACACTTGAGACAGCAACGCATTTTTTTCAGATACACAATTAGATACGGCCCATAATTGCAGATTCAGAGCCTTTTTATTCCTCTGAGATGCCTGGTCCCCCGTGTACTCGGGAAATGCTCTGCAGGCTTTGAATCGAGCCTGTGATTTCCCCAGTGCAGCTGGCACAGCTCTGTAAAACTGCACTAGGAAGCAATTGCTAGATCAGATCCTTAATTTGTACTTGACAATGTTCAACTCATATGCACAGTAGGTGGGTGGGGGAGTTTGAGGGCTTTCAAATTGTGTGGGGGAAAGGAAAAAATAGTCTTGTTCTGTATTTGGCATTTGAAAATGATTAATCTCTTTTTTATTCTCTAAGTTACAACATGGATGTGGAGCGAGAGAGACTTAGATTTTAATCTTTTTACTGAAGTAAAATAATTAAAAGGGTTTCACAAACTCATTTATTTCCACATGAAATATTCTATTTCAGGAATGCTTGAGAAAGTGTTTCAGAAGTTAGCGATTTAGAGCAAGCAGCTGCATACTGATAACAGGCACTGCAGCTTTAGATCACAGGAATCCACTCAGCAAAGGAACAAATTTTTCCAATTTTGAAAAAGAACAAAACCCCACTGGCTAGAGTCCTTGCCTGAAATTAAAGCATGTATCTACTTATTCTGCAAGAGAAATAGTAAAAAAACCATGGGTTGAAAGAGATGAAGCTCTTTTAATATCTCACAGATTATGATTTATTGCAAATGGAAGAGCCACTGAATTCTTCTTCCTCTAACTGCTATTAATTTGTTAGGTGTGGGCAAAAGATATGCCACTGTTCATATGGATATTTGAAATACTGACCATTTGCTTACTATCCAAGCCCTTCCCACAGAGGGGTGATTGGATTACCTGTGCTCCCCACACACTGCAGCACTCCCAGGGCAGTCCTGAGGGGCGTCTGTCGGCCAGGCTCAGAGTGCAGACTCCACCACCACAATCATCTAATGAAATAAGTGCTTGGATTAATATTTTTCCATGTGATAACCTGTTCTTAACCTTAACCTCTGACAGCTCAGTTCTATCAAATGATAAAATGCTTTTATCACACAAGTCAATGCTTAGATGGAAAATGTGATTGGGAGAACTGACTTACAAGTCATTTTGCTCAATCAATTTTTCTGTCCTTAGATTTGTCAAGCATGAAGACAATCTAATTCTGGCAGCATTTGCATTTTATGTCCATCCAGACCAACTTACTGAGTAGCAGTATTATCTCAGTCTGACATTTGCGGTCACCAAGAGGTTTTCTGGGCCAAAGATGTGAGCAGAAAATATCTCAGTCGGGCTCCTTGATGGCCTATCAGGATAAAAACAGCTTCTCTCTGCTGTGAGGAGTTTTCACCTACAGAAGTCTATTGTAACATGTGGGCCCATGATTTACTTGGCAACTTTTCAAAACTGGCCTTTTTGAAAATTATTTCCATACTCATTGAATAGTTGGATGTTTGGAGTTTGGCAGACTTGAAGAAAAAAATCTGCAAAAGAGAATTCAGGGTTCAGAAAGTCACACTCATGTTATCAGTATTTTAATTCGTCCCAAAGTGAGGCTTAAATCCAGAAGGAATTGTTAAATGTTGTAATCTTCTGTAGATCACAGGCTTTCATAGTGTTACCCTTTGTTGAGCCCCAAAATTGTTTGTTTGATTACTCATTTCTTCCATGTGAGATTTCATTGTTGATTTGAAGACATCCAGACGTGGAAAGCCCTTTACTTCTCTTCCTGGTTTGTTCCAGTGGCTAATCACTCTCACTTGTTTCTCAATTAAGTCTGCCTCATGCTGGCTTCCAGCCACCTATTCTTCCAGTGTCTTTCTCATGAAGTAAGACAGTTTTGGGTTAGGCATGGTCAGGCAGTGGCACGCTACGTCCACTCAAGCAAAATGCTCTGCTGGGATGCTTATTGGCATTTTTAATTGAAAAACCCCTTGCATATTTATTTAAATGAATTAAAAAAAAAAAAACAAAAAACAACCCCACAGCAGATTAGTGCTTTAGATAGCATTTTGAAGGGCATTGAGTGTTCTATAAGCATATGGTTTTATTTTAATGTTTCTCTAGGCCGATATTACTGAGACCTGACAAAATAAGAATATCCCTATGTATTTGTTCTTCTACTTTGTATAATGAACATCTGCATTCTCTTCTACCTCAAGTGTCTGTTTATGAAGTTAGAGAAATCTGCTACCTAAGGAGTAGGCCAGAACAGTACTGAAAACTCAAAAGAAATTCCAGATGACAGTCTGGCTGACTAAAGAGAATGAAATAAAACTCAAAGCTTCACGTATCTCTAACAAAACTCAGACAAAAAGACCCTTTAAAGACCCAGCCATAGCATTCAATAACTATATTTTCACTAGAAAGCTGACTCTTCTCTGAAAACTCTACCCTGAAATCAGGGCAGACAGAGAAATTGAGTCCTCAGATACTCAGAAAAAAGAAAGTAATTACTCAAAAATACTAAACATACAGCAGAGAGAAAAATTCAAAAATCTATATCTGCACCTGCCAGAACTGTTGGAAGTTTTGCTCTCAATGCTAAGACACGCTTTACTACTGTGATTGAAATATTTCTGTTTCACAGTCCCCTGAGTTTCAAGGACTGTCAATGTCCCACCCTGTCAATGCCTCTGCTCTGGGGTGGATCCATAGGCTCTGTGTTTACAGGCTGGGTTGGGAAGGACGGCAAGATAAGGATATACTGACAATCTAAGACAATCCACCAACCTTAAAGCCCACAGAGATGTCAAACCACACAGAACCCAGGGGCAAAGGCAGAAAAAGTAAAAATATTTTAAAACCTCTCCAAACAGCCTCACATAAACTGCTCTCAAAAGTTATTGTCATATTTCTAATCCAAATTTCAAAGACCCCTGCAAACCAAACTACCAAGATTTATTTTAATAATTGATTCACCAGTCTAACTTTTTGATGCTGTTCTCCAATATGGAAGAACAACACTGCACTTAACTAATTGCTGAGAATGAATCAATTACACAATTACCATTAGTGCTGTTGTCCAATTAAGCCTTTTCACAGAGCTAAAGGAAATCAAAGGCAATCCACGCACATTAATGTGATGTACCTTTTCTGCAGGATGCTCTGGCTTTGCATTAAGTGCTATTTCTAAAGACTGCCTGCAGCAGATTTAAATTCTGGTTGGGTTGAACAAAGGACAGATAATGTTACTTCAACCTCTTACAGTCATCTGGGTTTTGTTTTGATCATATTTCAGAAATATTCACATGCTTTCCATACATACTGTAAGGGTATTTTTGTAACATAAAGCTTTCCATTCTAAGGTCATTTATTTTAGTTTGATGCAGCCATGCTGATGAATGGGAGATGAAGGGGCATGAGAACTTATTTCTCTATTAAATCACAAACTCTAACCTATAAAATGTACTCCCCAAGCAATCAGAATAGTTTGGGGCCAGATCTTATGTTTGGAAAACTAGCTGCTTGCAGGGTTACTGATGAGTGTCAGTCATGGATCCAGCTCCTCTGGGATTTCTAAGCCTTTATGCCCTCTATGCACCTGCTCATTGGGCAGATCTGGTACTGCCTAGAGCTGTGCAGTCAGACATGAGCCTTTCTGTTCCATGGTTTCTGTGTCAGCTCCAGCTCTGGCAGGGATGGGGAGGTTCTGAGGGCATGTCACCTCCTCTTGGGATGCTAGAGAATCAATTTCCAGATATCCAGATACACATCTGGAGGAACACAGTTTTTGTGTATGTATTCACAGATCATTGAGCATAAAAGGCTGTAGGAGCCGGAAGAAAGATAGTGGCACAGTCAAAGGAAGAACATCATCTGTCTGAAATCTGCAGCACATTACCTCAATCTTGCATGCTGAAAAAGCCACTGCTGTAAAAGACAGGTCTCAAACTCTCTCATTCAAAGGTCTCTTGAAAGGCAATCTTGAAAGAGCAAAAGACTGGAAAACTTCTTGGTCCTCCCTGGATCTTTGTTTGGACAGATAAAATTGTGCAAGCCAAGACAGGGGTAAGAAAACACTGATTAGTGGCAGAGATTTCTGTCTGGGAAACTAAGAAAATATCAGACTGGAGTAAGACTGTGGGAGAGAGCAAGGCTTGTGGGAGAAGCTGTTGCTGTCTGGTTTTCTGGGACACACTGGGCTGCTCAGAAATAGATTTCTGGCATGTACTCACAGACAGAATTAGCTGGTCCTGGGCCCTCTCTGGCCCAGGGGGGAATCATCTCCATGCAATTCATGTAGCACCAGCAACCAAACTGCAAAATCACTCCAAGTCTGGGATGGGGAAATGGAGGTGAGGGTATCAGGACATTACGGGAGGCATCTGGCTGGCCAGGGATCAGCACTTTAGAGCAAAGAGTTTGCATTCAAACAAAGTCCATTTGTGCTAAGATCTTTTCTGACACTGTATACAGGAGGAATCTGAGGAACAGAGGCTGGGTCCTGCTGTCTGACCAGGGCTGCTGCTGTGTCACACTGCCTGAGAGCCCTGCCACCCCAGGGATGTCCGCCCACAGGTGATGATGGTCTTGGCACTGTGTAGGTGGGCTGACACTCCTGGCCAGAGAGATGCTGGCAGGCACAGAGACACCCTGGGGCAGGCACAGGGACACCTTGGGCAGGGACACCCCGAGAGACTGCAGTTGTGGGTGACCAGCTTGGGAATACAGCAGGAGGAAAAGCAGTGAGCAGAAAACGTCATCACAAATGGGAGTTTGCAGCTTTATGAGACAACACATAGTAAGCACAAGCAAGAAGCAATAGAAGTTGGTGCAAAAAGACCAAGGGTAGAAAAGACATGAACAAAGACATGAGCAAATACATGAGCTGAATACCTATGCTCATAGTTTTGTTTTAAGTCAAAATATTTTTCCCCTCCAAGAATGAATGTTAGAAGGAAAGGGTAAAAGAAATCTAATGTGTTTGGTTATGAACAAAATACCTTGATCTCTGAAGACAAAACTGGGGAAAATAAAGCTTATTTCAATTCTTGTTGAATTTCCTTTACAAAAAGACACCTGGCTTGGACACTCTGAATGCATTTGATCACAACTGTCTTATTAAGCAAGATTGAGCAACCTAAAGATGAAAATTGTTACTGGGTCAAACATGACTCACCAGGAATGAGAGCCAGTCCCATTAATTACTTTCTGTAGAACATTCCCAAAAGTGCATTATTCACACTGCAGTTCTAAGCATGTTGCAGCTCATGGGCAGAGGTGGGAAAACCCTCATTTGGATGGAGGCAAACAACTGCACCTTTGGACTGAGCAAGCATAAACTCGTGGGAGAGGGGAGTGACAAAAATTGCACAGAATTCACTATGATTGATTAATTGCCTTTAATGGAAGTACCACCATAATCATAAAGGGAGACATGATTAAGTGTGCAAAGAGCTCGATGGGAACTGTGAAGTAGAACCAGTCATAAATTTTGGTACTCACCAGCTCTCTGTTCCTGTCCATAGTCTGTGCCTCGAAAAATGTGTCTGTTCTCCTTGAGTATAATCTCATCAGAACCATAAGTGCCACATCCAGTGGTGCTATGTGAGTCTTACATTTTTACAGCCCTTCTGATCTTATGTGGCTGTTATATCTGAAAATGACAATGCAACATATTATATCTTAATAAAATAGTGAATTACTGAATAAGTGTTTTATCCTAAATTCACAGAAACACAAAAAAATCCCTGGTGCACTCTGTGCTAATTTTTGGGTTTGTTTTTTTTTTTTTTTTTTGCAGTGAACATGTTAAAAAGCTACTGTTATTGTTCAGAATTATTCTAAAATACTTGCCCTGATTATTCAGTAGCAGGCATGTGCAGTTGATTCGAAGGAGCTAAACTTTGCATCAAATTTCCCCTGGGTACTGTGTGAAACTGCACAATAAATGAGTGTTGCTATAACTTAAACAGATACTGACTCTTCGGAGACATGAAAATAAAAATGTTCTGGCGTTAAAACGTGGCCCTGACAGGTCTATTACACTCTTCACAAAGTCTGATCATTTTCTTCTAACAGTAGCTCTCTTAAAAATTAACGATGCATACTTTCCATGCTATCTCATTACCAATGCACAACTCAGTAGGTTCAGATGAGATTCCAGCTAGGTAGATACTCTGTCAGGGGGGGTGTATTCCCCCTCAGTGGGTAATGGGCTTAGTTCACCAAAAAAACTTTCCTTCTCTGTATATTTTTCTATTTAATCTACAGAGACCATCTGTGAGATCTCTCTTCTCCTTTCCAGTTGTCAATGTGACTGCTTTAGATCTCCACCTTGGGTTTAAAATTCCATATAATAGCATAATTTTTTTTAACCAAAGTTTGGAAAACCCCCAAATATTTCAAAAGAAATCTTTTTTCTATAGCACATGTTAAATTTTCCATTAATATTTGAAAAGATCCCAGTAGATGAGAACTTTTCTCCATAAAGCAGCAAAAGTTAAAGCATTCAGAGTACTGAAACTCCTAGCAGAATTGTTAGGACAAATTCCCTGAGGCTTGTTATCACTGACTAACAATGCAGCAAATAAGTAGCTCTTAGCTTTTTAATTTAAGTAATTTAAAATAAATTAATCTCTGCCGTCGTATGTCAAACATGTAAATCAGCTTTCTGAAGGAGTGCCTCTGTGATTTAACTCAACTTCTTGCCCATTTCCATTCAGCTGGCTCCCTCCAGCCGAGAAAAAGCCTGAGAAAATAGATAAAACTGGCATTCTGGAACAAAGGACAGCAGGTCTGGCTGTGCCAGGGGAGTACAGGGAACAAGAGGAGTGCAGTTCAGCACCCCTCACCCAGCTACAGCCTCAGATTGCAGTAGATGCCAGCATGCCAGTGGCCAAGGGATGTGTGCTCATCCAGTATTCCCAGTGCACATGAAATCCCCAAACTGGTGTTGTTTTTCCCTTTACAGCTGAATGGTGGCTCACGCTGTGTGCACTTACACTGCTAACATCAATTGACTCATCTCTAAATGAGAATTAATGAATATGTATGATTAATACCAAGCTGAGCTGGCCGGGTGCCCAGGTATTGGGAGCTATGTGTTTTCCATTACTGGAATGCATTTACTTTCACTGATGGGCAAGTTATTCTTTGATTGTTATTCTTTCTAAATTAAAAAAATCTGCAGGGGCAGAGTATTCAACTAGTAGTATGAGACTGAAAAATAATAACCCAGGACAATGTGCTCACTTTGGGTGGCATTTTACTGAGGGCATTCACTCCTACAGGAGCTGCAAAATCTGATATGCAATGAAAAGCTTTAGTCAGCCTTCAAAGCATCCTAACTCTCAGAAAACACAAACTGATGGAACTGATCCTTACTTAAGTCTCTCTTGCACTTCAAGGAGTGCTACAGAATTTTCCTGGTTAAGAAATGCTTGAATTTACACATTTCAGTACTTTACAGTGCTGGCTACATATATTAAAAGCTGCACAGTAAGCTGAAGAATGTTATTCGCTTTACCAGGGTTCGGTTTTAATTCTTCCCACACTATTTTCTATTGTATGAATGGAAAATAAAGGAAGTTAATTTTCTGATTTTTTTTTATTTTTAAGACTAAGAAGTACATGTTATAATTTTGAATTATGTTTTACCAACTCTTTTTTCCCTCTTCAGCAGAAGTTTAATTTAGTTTCATTTACCTCATGTGCTTTGAAATATCCCAGAGACGTGAAACTCCAGTTGCAATAAAAATATTTCTGCTGCATAATGTAATAAAAAAGGTGACATAAAAAATTAAAGAGGTACCTTCCTTTTTTGGATGTGTAGATGTAGGGGTCTCTTGCTTGAGCCTCCCAGGAGAATAACCCATGTTATTTTTATTCTGAAAAACATTTTGGCACTGAGCAGTTTTGGTGATTTCATAGAATCATAGAATGTTTTGGACTGGAAGGGACCATAAAGATCACCTTGTTCCAACCCGCTCCAATGAGCAGGGACACCTTCTACTAGACCAGGTTGTTCAGGGCCTCATCCAACCCAGCTTTGAACAGTTCCAGGGATGGGGAACCCACAGCTTCTCTGGGCAGCCTGTCCCAGTGCCTCACCACACTCACAGTGAAGAATTTCCTGCTAACATCTGATCTAAACCTGTCCCTTTATATTTAATGCTATTATTTTGTGTTCTATCACTCCATGCCCCTGCAAAGAGTTCCTGTCCCATTCTCTTGTACCCATTAGCTGGCAGGCTGCTGTGAGGTGTCCCCAGAGCCTTCTCTCCTCCAAGTTGAACAACTGCAGCTCTCTCACCCTGTCCCCATAGCAGAGATGTTCCAGCACTCTGATCATCTTCAGGGCCCCACTCTGGTCCTGCTTCAAAAGGTCCACTTGTTCCTTGTATTGGTAGGCCTAGATATGGATGCAGCACTCCAGGTCTCGTGAGAGCAGAGACCTGCTGGCCACATGCCCTGGTACTCACTGGCTGCACTGAGACAGGTGGCCAACAGCTTTGTAAGACAAATGTTCATTCTTGCCAAAATCTGTGCTGTGATACTATGCATAATTAAGGGAAATACATTTTACTGGACTGTGGAAGCTGAGAAGCACATAAAATGCTTTCTGTTTATTTATGCTAAAGTTCAGCTTTGGATCACCCACCCAGGTGACCACTTTCAACTCCCAGGCACCTGCAGGGCACAGAGCAGTGCTGGAACAGGTAGGTCCTGGCACATACTTCACTACTGAGTTGGCATCACTGAGGATTTCATGCCATAACCATACTGCAACCTGCAGCTATCAGCACACTTTGCTTACTGTTGATTTATTTAGATAAGAGTTGATGGTTTAATAGTATTTCATTTAGCTCAGCACAGTTACAACCAGCTATGCTTTGGCAGCCATTGCCATTGTAAATCGAATTTTGTATTGTGGACAAGGGAATCAGGGAAACAAGATGAAATTTATCCCTCGTGCTCCACCCTCTGGTACTTGGCAACAGGAACTTCCCAACACTGCTGCCCAATATGAACTGTCTGTACCAGAACAACATTTTTCCCATTACACAGGCTTAGCATATTTTTTAAACATCTCTGATGAAGCACAGCTGTATGTATGTATGTGCATATTCACACACGTGCTCTAATAAAAACAGATATGTGTGTGTATGTTTATATATAAATTTACACATATTTAGCTGTTATCACAATAGAACAGAACTGTCTCTCTGAAAGCAATTATTTAATCCCAGACAAGAGCTTCCTGCAAGCAGATCAGAAATATTATACTTCAATACTTTTGAACTTCTCCCACCGGAACAAGCTTAAATCCCTTTTACATACTGGGTTAAAAACAAATTTGTTGCCCCTGTTTTGAACAATAAAAAATGGTTGCAAGAAACTATGTGTGCTCCTGGTGGATCTGTAAGCTCTTTAAAAACAATTTTCACATATTTCCAGCAAAGTTGGACTGCCTTGTTCCAGATTCTAATGCTACTCAGGGGGGATTAACATGTTCAGAGTTTGCATCCAGTTCTGCACAGATCCCAGGGAAAACAGACTTGCTCATCCTGGCTGCAAATTTTTAGGTGAGAGTTGATCTGCTGCTCTGTTGCTGTGCATGGGTCAGCAGAACCACTCAGATTTGGAAAAAGACACAAGAACACTGTATGGTTTTCAGGCCTGGGAAGTTTTCCTGAACTTGTTTAGGAGATGTCACAATTCTTCAGTACCTGGCTGTCCATGAAGGTAAGATGAGCATGTTGGTGTAACAAAACATGCAGCCCAAAGTTCTTAAAGTACTGTATTTGCTAAGTTATTTTGTGATACAGCAACACAGTATTTTTAGAGGTCTATACTGACTATTTTTAAGCCATTTGTTTTGAACAACCAGCTGGTATGAAGCTGGCACCAAAGGAACTAAACAGCAAGCTTCCCTGCACTTACAAGCACCTATAAGATAATCTGTAAACTTTTAATTTGAAATTTGACAGAGGGCTTGAGCATACGCCAACTTCAAGTACATAAAAATTCCCTCTGGCTTACATCTGTGAAATCGAGGGAGGGTAAGAACAGTGTCAACTTAGGAATATGTGTGAGGAAAGAGCACTCTCTGGAAGTATATTTACTAAAAATTGTGAACTCATCATGAATACTTCAACTCAACAAATATTTGCTGAATCCTCTAATACAGAGGTCAAAGAAAGCTTCAGCAAATGTAAATCTGAATCTACTTGCATATAGAATCAGATGACAGATGGCAAAGCTACAAAACACTATAAAACCTATCAGATGTCAGTGGGCAAGTGATAATTTCTGCCAGTTGACCTCTTCACCAGCTTCTCCCACCTGGGAATTGTTTTAACCTTTTACATTTTCACTTGTTCCTATGTACATTTATATATTTGGGGGCCTGTGGAGGAGTCTGTTTCTTTAATCTTGAAAAACCAAGCCTGCTGACATCCCATGAGGAAGCTCCAGGTGATCCTGGATGCTGAGGGTTCCTGGGCTTTGACAACTTCTGGCACCTGACAGAAGTGAGGATATTCTGCCCAGTTAGTGAGAACTGATCAGAAACTGGGGTGGGCTCTTACAACCCCTCTACACAAACTGGGAAGAAAAAGGCAGCAGCAAAGGTCCCTTCAGCATCTCCAAACCCTCCCAAGGCAGTCACAGAACTAATCTTTCCTTCCCTCTAGTGGCATTTCCACCAGCACCACCTCTTCTGCACTCCTGCACAGTAACTCTTACTATCAACACCTTCCCACACATTTACAAGGAATAGGGGTGGGGTGGAGTAACAGGGTTCTCCCCCACAATCTAGACCAGGAAGTAGCTTTCAATTTAGCACAGATGAATAACTCAGTGGTTTATTCAAATGGAACACATTGTACCTGAGATAAATACATTTTTCTGTATTTTGAGTATTGTAACAGATAACACAAAACAATGTAAACACTTAAAAGTGCAAAAATAGTGCAGAATTACTTCTGTGACAATACATGGCAACTTCTGTGACAAATGTTGGCAACCAGCAGCATTTTAAAAGCAACAATGGGAAACAGATCAGACAAAGCACTAATTTATGTAGCATGGTAGAAACGCAACTACTCTACAGGCTTTTCCATATTGTAAGACAGGAGAAAGATCAGTTACATGTAGTCAAAACTATGAAAAGTTTGAAAAGCATTTGAAAAGTAGCCTTGTATACTAACTTCCAGACAAAATGTAAATATAATTTGGTTTCTTGCTGAGTATATTGCTCTAATTGCTTCTAGTATTTGTCTTGGTATGTATGAGAAAATGACATATTGTTGAAGAGCTCACTTCCTTTTAAACACTAGCACCCTGAAATTAGAGCTATGTTGACAGTCACCATTCAAGAAAAAAGAAAAGAAAACAAAATAAAACAAAAGTTGTTACAGCAGTAGCACAAAATCCAGCTTTGAAAAATGAGGTAAAGAGAAATATAGCTACTGCAATATAACCCTAAAAAGGCTTTCATGAAGGGCATTGTATCAATTCCTTTAGAAAAAAAGAGTTGCAAATGTATATCCAAAACAAGTGTTAAACTACAGTTCTGTAATGTTTGAGTTTAGGAGCTGGTGTGACATTTGATTCTTATTTTCCAGGTAACACAATAATATTCACTTTAAAGCAGTGATTATGGAGCAAAAATCTTATACATGTGTATATATTTTTATCTGCACTTTAAAGTATGTCACTGAAGACACACTTATGGAAACAAAATATCTCAAGGGGCAACTACAGGTTCTGTATGAACTCCTGAAGAATCGGGTTGTCAATTAAATCTTTTACAGAGAATTTTCATATCTGAAAAGTCATCATAAACTATAACAAGTATTAATGGAGCTTGAGTCAATTCCCCTAGGAATAAAATAGTTTATTTTCTCACCATTTGGTTTCCAAGACAAGGAAAACTTATTTGGGATTTTTTTACAGATGAAACAAACTGGTCTAGACATTGAAGAAAAAAAAAAAACTTTAAAAACCTGACTAGAAACAACAAATTAATTTGGAAAAATTATTAACTGTGTAAGCAAGTAGCAGGACAGACATAATGTGATTAAAAACTAAACAATTTAGTTACATTTTTCATATGCATTATTAACCTGAACTGTTTGAAGAAGCTGATAATACACGGATTCACTTGACTGTATTTAACCCTCAATTTTTCATCCAGAAACAGCTACCAATGACAAACAGCAAAATACACAAAGCTCCTCAAGAGATCCTCAAGTATGTTTCTGCCTTCTTGGGAACCTGAATGGAGGAAAACATAGAAAAAATTTACATCATAGAAGAAACCAAAAGGCAACTGAGAACTCAATGGCTTATATGAAGGAAAAAATATTGCTGTACATCTGTATTTGCATTCTGTTTACAAAGTTTGGGTTCGGGCATTCAGTGTAAATGTCTGCATTTTTTATACAGAAAAATATTAATTCTCTCAATGATAAATTTGTGGTATTATGCACAGATTTCTCTTTTCTCTTCGATCTGGGTTTTTTAATTTAAAGCCCTCAAAATATCACAATCAGTTGTGATTCTTCTGTTGGAGAAGTCTATTCACATTGTCTTAACCTTTGGCTGGGGTCAGACAGCCAAAGCAAATTCTTAACTCTACAAGAAAGTAACAGACAGAATCTTAGGAAACAATTCTTTTGAGTTTTTAAATGGTCAATGATGCAATAAATTAACTCTTAACCTGAAACAATCCCATAGCAATGGAAAGTGGATAGCATAAGGAAAAAATGTTAGAATAGTAACTTTTTTTTGGAGTATGCCTCACGTACTTAGATACCAACAACCTAATGATGCACACAGTCAAAAGGTTATTTCTGCTACTAGATTTGATTAGGGAATTTTCCCCCATCAGAAAAGAAATTGCTTTTTCATTGAAAGATTGAACAACTTCAGAATCTTTTTTTAATGATACCAAATATTTTCACCACAGAGAAAAGATATTATTCTAGCCTACTATTTCACATCAAGAAAGCATTTGAAAGACAGCTTTGTTGAAATTTTGGTAGGATAGCCTTCAAATTATATGGTTAATTCCTAAATGTTGGCTTGAGGGATGCCCCTTTTAGAAGAAACAGTCCAACAGATCTCAGTTCAAAACTGCTGAGAGTTTTTATATAATTCCAATTGTGTGGACCTCCTACTTTACTCTTACATTCACACAATATCCTTACAGTAATAGCAGCAAATACTTGCAGGTGAAATACTTCTGTTATTACTGTATGTGATGAATTTGTATCTTCTCATTTGCTAAATGAAATTTGGTAACTGAAACCACAGGTCAGTATCTCACTACAACACAGGAGCAGAACAGCAAGAGGAGTTTTGCAGATCAGTGGAAAAAACTTGGGAGCTTCAGTGCTGCCATTTTTAAAAAGTCTATCCTTCCACCAACATTTGCAATGATGCAAATGCTTCTTTTAAAACACCCTTCTGTAGTAGTATATGCTATCCTTTGGAAGCTCTGCTCTTCTGACTTGTCTTAGAAAACAAATTTCTCTTTCACAGTAGTTTTTCTGACCTTGAAACTGAGAGGGTGACTTCCATTAATAAAGAACTAAGCACGGAGACTCTTAGCATTAGAATCAAATGTTCAGCTTCTTAAAATGTTAAATATTTTTCTTACATTGCTTTATTAACACACTCCAACAAAACAAAGAAAAACATTAGGATTATGATGTGATTTCCTGAATAAGTCAAGAGGCCGGGAAACTTGGTATATAAGTCATAAAAACCAACCCTTTTTTCAAGATAATTGAAAAAAATGTTTTTATTGTCATGAATAATAGAACAAAGTCGTTCCTGCTGACTACATCACTGAATTCCAATGTAAGGACTTCTCACACATAAATCTTGCTACACAGTAAATTTGAAAACTCACAAGTAATTCCCAAGTGTTCAAATGAAAACATGCACTCTGAATACATGTGTAGTAATACATAATAAAGGAATTTAGAGTAAAGCTTTTCAGAATCAAAACTGTAGGCATGAATCCAACAGCAGAAGTTCTTTTAGCTCCAGTTTTCTTTTTAAATCATCAACACCAATGAAGAATCCTTACCAGTTGGATTCTTGGAAATCATATTTTAAACACTGTATGGAAGACACAGTCTGCTCTCCAGGGTTTAAGCACTGTCTACCCTGATCAACTTGATCCTGTGGCATTTAACTCATAAATGAGAAAAAAAATCAGAGTAAAAGAAAGTAAAGGTCCAACCATTCTCAGAGACACCACTGCTGTTCATCAGGACTCAGTGAGAACCACAGACCTGTGGATATCTGTGCTGATCACTAAAACAGATCACACCTGAAGAAGGACCATGCCTGAACTGCCTGGCTTGAAAGGAGAGATGAAACGCTAAACACAGCAACAGAATACACAGAATACCTAAGTGTGAAGGCCAGGGATGGAAAGCTTCCACCCACACCAGACTTTTAGGAAAAGCACACAACTGATATATATGTTCACTGGAGGAAATACAGCCAAATAAGGAAAGGAAGGACATAAAGTAATTTCTAAGAGAAAATGCACATTTGGCTATTTCTTGTCACATCCATTGAAGCTAAAAACCAGGTTAAAAGATGTACTGCTTATATTTACTTCTTTATTGCTCTGTTTTACTGTTTGCTTTGTATAACATACATTTTTGTGCTGTTCTGTGTGACCATCTTGCTTAGATCAATATTTTCCACCTGAATAAATATACTTGTTTTTATCTCTGAAACAGTTAACTATAGGTCACAGTTAACTATAGGCAACTCTTTCCTGCACATTTCACTACTGATAACTTGTGATAGGCATTCGGTCCTTAAACCTGGTTAGGTTCTTATGCCATATCCTAATGTTGCACTCTTAATAGGAATGTTCAAAAGACAAACTTATTTCGTCCTGCAAGACTATTATTGACAACCACCCACAATGTGGTTTGAAATATCTCATGACAAAACTAAATTTATTCTGTTTGTATGACAGACGATTTTGTGCTTTGATTAGATCTCAGTGACACAAGACCATCTAGCCACCACATTTCTTGTAATTATATCAAATAATATATACACAGCCCCACTTTAATGGCTTTTTGTTTTAACTTCAGCTCAGTTTCAAATGAAACTTTGAAGCCCAAAAAGCCCAAATGAAACTTTGAAGCCCAGGTTTATTTTAGTTCTGAGAGAAAACTTAGCCAAAGTACAAATTTATTTCAAGCACTATGTTCTAGTAAGTATAAAATGGTTTTTTTTAAATATTGCTAGTTTCACCAAAAAAGCACAAAGCTAGTGTCCCTAGCTTCTGTGAGCACATCAGTTTGCTCTAGAAGCCATTTCTTTAGTAAAGTGATTCATTTGTAGGCAGCTGATGTCTTCACCATGATCCTAAAACCTAGGAACTATTACAGACATGCAAAATTATTTTAATAAAAGACAATATTTTAAATTTGTAATAAACATACCCAGTGTTTTCCTTCAATACTCCAGAACACCTTAAGTAGAAGGTTTACTTCTTTTGGCTCTCTTTAACTTTGAATACCCTTCTTCTTTTTGCTTACAAAAACAAGACAAACAAACAGAAAAGGGCAAAAATCAGTAAAGCAAAGGAAGCAGCAATACTAAGCTAACAGTTCAACTAGAAAAGTTGTTTCTGAGTGAACCACTCAATTGAATAAGAAGTAATAAACAAAAGTTTGTTTTCCAATATAAGAATTTTAAAGTATTTTTGTAAGTACAGTGGTGCCCTGGTTTAGGGCAAATTTTAGGATGAAACCTCCAAGGGTTTAATCAGCTATTTTAAAAACACCCTTTACATGCTGGCAACCATGACTTTCAAAACCAAATGATCATTCCTAAGGTAATGATAAAGGCTTACTCTTCATATATGTGTTTAGCAGTGTCTCCAGTTAGTAACATTATATTTTAATCTGGGGACAGGAGGAATCAGCCTAATAAGCATCAGAGAGTCCATCCCTGCCCCAGTAAACAGACAAGCCTCTCCTATTCCTGACACGCCATTGAGACTTCCTGAGAGCTGTTCATCCACCTTTTTGGAGTCCAGCAGTGGCAGTGTGGCAGTGAGAACTTGCTGTGTCCTGACACTTCCCAAAAGCAGCTTGCAGGGCTCAGGCAGGTGCCTGCCACACTACTCACAGCTTTCCTGGAGAGTGAGGAATGCACAGGGCATTGTGACTCCTGACTAGGACAGCGCAGTGCCCCTTCCCCATTGCAGCAGTGCTGCCACACCAGCTACAAGCTCTCCATGCTCACAAGCCCTGCTGTGTCTGAGTAATTCCCAGAAGTAGGCAAAGGACTTCATTAATTCATATTGTGAAGTATCCCCCCAATACCCGAACCCCTGGGGTTGTCATTTTTATAAACAGCTGTTTTTAGTTGTTGGTTTTCTTCTCTTTGTGAGAGTGACTCTCCTCCTGTAGCAGTGCTGGGCCTGTAACCAGTGACTCTGTTATAGCCCTGTGGAAGGGCCTTTCCCAGCTGCAGTTGGATGGGGCCAGCTCAGAGCAGCTGGGCTGGCGCTTCCCACACAAACTCCTCTCTTCCCTGCTGCAGCTTGAGCTCTGGGGTATGAGTGTGTTCCTGCAGCAGGCCCCTGGGGTTTCTGCACTGGCCTTTTCTGAACTGCACGGAGAGCACAGACTGTGTTCTTCTAAATACAGTTAAAACTTCCAAAATTGTCTTGTACTTGGCTTTAACAGAATAACAAAACATAATTTCTACAGAACGTAGCTAAGTTCAAGTCTTTTAGGTGAAAAATTCACAGAGCCACTGAGAACACCCAGAGTTATACTGGGCAGGATAAAACTTTTCTGTAGAATCAGAAAATCTACTTCAGAAACAGTAATATCTTTAAACATTTCAGTAGCATGTTTTGCTGGAGACAAACCTTTTAAATTAACTCTTCAAGTGACATGATGGTCACTGTACCTGATGGTTACTGTTAATTTTACCGTGGGTAAGGTTAATCTTATCCAGAGAGGTCTATAAGATTTCTTAGCCTGCCCATTTTAATTGGATCATATGAAAAATTTTAAAATATCTTTTCAATCTCTTAATTAATGTCCTTCTGGACAGAATTAAGGAGTGTATGTGTGTGTGGGTTTTACCTGTCTTTTTCTGGCACAACCTTTCTTTACAGAGGCTTCCGTGTTGCTTTCCTTGATTGGCAAAGTCAGTTTTGAGGTCAGTGTTTCATGTGTCAGATACTTGTTCCCTGTAATCATCTTAAAGTATAAAAATTTATACCTTCATTAGAAAACACCCCAGAGCATTTTGAACAAGTTCTCTAACTTTTAAAATTACCTGCTTTTTGAAAAGGTGCCTTCATCACACAAAGCTGAGATAACACACCAAATTGCATAGTATAGATGAAAAAAGCGATAAGCCCAAGACATTCCATCCATGCACCCAATAAATGGGATATCCTCATAAAAATTGCACTGAAATCAGCTCAACTATTTATTTAATTGAAATGCAGAGAAAATCACAGAAAAATTAGGTTGTAAAGAACTTCCAGCTGTCATGTAATCATAATCCTTTACTCAAAATAGAGCTAACTTCAAAGATAGATCACCTTGCTTTGGGCTCCATTCAGTCAAATTCTGAGAACCTGGAAGGCTAACAAACTCAAAAACCTTCCTCTGCAACTTGTTCTGGTAGTTGACCATTCTCACTCTGAAGATTTTTTTCCTAATGTCCAGTGGGATTTTTTTCCTATTGCAACTTGTGCTTTTTGTGAAATTGTAATTAAACTTGTATTTTCTTAACTTCCACGTTTGCCTAACAGCACAATGCCTTACACACAACTGCTGTCAGCACTACACAATTGATGAGGTTTGAGATTCCTTCCAGGAGGAAGGAATTATTCCATTAATATGGTTTTATGTGAAGAGATACTGAACACCAAAAAAAAGTCACCATGTCAACCTCACACAGACCTGGATAAACTGTCTAAAACAAAAGAAAACTAATTACCCCACCATAAAACTCCCCCCCAAAAAAAGAAGTGTGTATTTCACAAAACACAGTAAATCATCTTCCCTTTCAGAAAAATAGCAGCAGTGGCTGAAAACATTAATTTATATGGTAGAGTTTTAGAAAACTATATTGAGAATGATGGTAGAACATGATGAAAGTTGTGCTCTTTATTGCTTTTGTTGTTTTTGAATTTGTGAGAAGCAGTGAGAATAAGCCCTGCTCTTTACTGTACCTGTTCAAAGTTAGGTTTGGAATGATGACTGGTTGTCTCAGCAGTACAGTCCTTAGAGTGGCATGCTGCTTTGTTTTCTTCACTTTTGGCCATGCACACTGTATCTTTGAAGACAGATTCATGAATATTTAACCCAGCTCCTTTATTTGATCTCTTTGTTTGCTGCAGTGACAAACTGGAATTTGTCATTTCATTGTCTGATTTACAAATCTGCAAATGCAATTCCTTCGACTTGTGTTGTTTCTCAAGAACTTGAGTAGTATTTTGACTTGCAAACTTTTTCCCCCTTCTTGCACTGGAAATAGGAAATTCATGTGTATTCAGACATGGACTGGTGTTTGATTTCTGAAGCACTGGCCCAACATTCTTAAGAAAGAACGGAGAATTTGCCTTTTTGTGATTGACTTCACTTGGATTCCCACTTGAAGCTGAGTTTTCAGAAAAATCAGAGTTAGCAGTTTGTCCACCAGAGTGGGTTTTCCATCGGAATATGGGTGTACCATGCTTTGTTTTTGTCTTTGTGTTCTTTACCTGAAGAAGGCTGCTATCAGTAGGATTTTTGGCCGGCATATTTTGAATTTGTTTGAAATCTTGAGTTATGCTGGAAGATGAAACACCCACACTTTTTATTGGTGAATGCCTTTCAGCATTTTCTCTTTTCTTAGTATCTGTTTGATTTATGATCTTTCCATTCATTTGCATCAACCTTCCTTTGAAAATTGGTATAATTTTGCTGACTTTTGGGGGGCGTGGATTCAAAGGCTGATTTTAGAGGTGTTCCTAAAGATTTTGCACATGGTAACTCTGGCACACCTGCTATTTGCTTATTGCTCATTGATTTCTCTGTTGCTTCAATGCTAACCCCTCCTGTACTCCTACTGCTACTCGAAAAACTCTGTGTTCCTGGCTCTTTGATCAAACGCTCCATCCAGTGGCTGTTTTCCGTACTGCACGGTGAAGGAATTCCAGGCAAAGGCCGTTTACTTGGAGGAGTCTGCGTTAGAGATACTACACAAACCATCTCACTGTCCAATTTCGTATGCTTAGGTTTTATTTCCTGCAACAAAAAGAGATGCTAAATTCAGTAACTTTGATTTAAAGATTTGATAATACCACCTAATGAATGCATTACTATATGATATAAATCTAAACCACATCACAATATATAAGCATACAATTTCATGTTTTGGATTAGAATGACTACATTTTTAAACAATATTCAGTTGTCCCTATAAATTAGGGTTTTGTTTTTAATCTCCCTTTGTTTGTTTACAATCCATGCTAGGATATCGTATTTCTCAGAAAGAAAGACTTAAATTACAGCAATTTTCTTGATTTAGTGCTATCCAACTGGATAACGTCTACCCCTTTTGAGGAGGTCTGTGAAGGGTTTGACTGACAGGGTTCCTCATCTCTTAAGACTTCTAACAGCGTCTCTATTCTGAGCAAAAGAAAGTTTAGATGTCAACAAAAATCACAGAAGACACAGAGGACCTGTTCTAGCTTTGATCATGAGAGACATAAACAGGAACTGCTTCCAGAAAGAGGATTATAGTATTTTAGAACCTCTGCAACTTCTGTCACTATTCTTTGTTTAGAATTAATTACTTCATTTCTTCTTTCACACACTAGTACTCAAAGAAATTTGAGCCTCAGCCTTTGTCACAACCTCAAATTACAGGAGTTTTGATTACTTGCCTCCTTTCCACCACCAGACATGGAGTAAATCTTATATCTTGAGTGTTTTAAAATGCTTATGGCCACACAGTCTTCTTTTTTAATTTTAAATAAATTGTAATACTACTGCTGCTGCTAGTAATAACTATAAAGGAATCACGAATGATTTGGATTGGAAGGGACAGATCATCTAGTGCATGGGCATGGATCATCTAGTCATGGGCATGAACAACTTTCACTAGATCAGTTTGCTCAAAGCCCCATCCAGCCTGGCCTCAAACACTTCCAGGGATGGGGAATCCACATCTTTGAAGAACCTGCTCCAGTGCCTCACCATGCTCACAGCAAAAATTTCTTACTAATATCTAATTTAAATCTACCCTCTCTCAGTTTAAGGCCATTCTTCCTTGTCCTGTCATTATATGCAAGTGCTGGATATCCAACCATAAAAAAAAAATTATAGAACTGCAAATACTGATAGAAAATAATTAACATCAAATCCATTTATAATGTATTTATAATGTTAGGAATAACTTTACAATGTCAAATACTGTTGTTTTACTTACACATTAATTAAAAGTTACAGGATTGAGAGTTTGTTGTGAAAAGCACCGTTATATGTTCTTACTGTGCTCTGAATATGATAAAGACCACTTCATACCATGAAAAAGTAAGTGCCATTAATATGTTTATAAAGAGCCTTACATGTACTGAAGCTCTGGAGAGTTCTTTTGTAGCATAAAGTGCTTTACTTGTCATCTTCACTGGAAATCCACACAGCTGTGAAAGATTGCTCTTCATGTCAGAAAGAAAACAGTTCACTACACTTTCTGCATCTGTTCTAGGGAAATATTGCACTGGCTGACTTCGAATGCAGCTTAAAGGGTACCTGAATAAGTGTTCAGGGATACATAACAAGTTTCTTTACATTTCTAAAATTATTAATCATCTTTGTTGAGAAGAAAGCATGAGCTTTTCTAAATGTTTTCTAAAAAGATGAACAAAAGCACTTAATTCCTTAAGGGCCTGAAGATTAGAAAGTTACAGGACTTCAGCATGATTATACCACACTTATCTGTAATAGCTAAGATTATTCAATATAAATAACCCTTAGTCTAGTCTTTCCTGGCAGGAAAATTCTCTTTAAAACAAATCTTTGTTGCCCACATTTTTACATAATTTAACTTTCTTTTACACCACTTTCTTTAACATCACACTGAAAGTGGCATTATCCCATCTATGGAAGCTGTGAAGCAAATTGCTCTATTTGACTTCCTATTATTCAATACTAGGACAGAGACTTGACTAAACATTTTGTTTCAATTTGTCTACTAAAACACTTCTCTACTGACTTCTATAAAATTATAAAAGAAGGACAAGTGGCACACCCAAAAATGAAAAGCAGAGCTTAGCTAGAAGTGTAGGAGAGGAAACGTAACAAATACATTCTGAAAGGATACGTGAAGAACCTTTCCCCTATTGGCTTGAAGTAAACACTCAAGTATATTTTTGTCTCTTCAAGATCCTCAGGAAGAATATATCCATACTTAGATAAACCAGATACAAACAGGTATTACAAGGACAAACTCAACAGGCACAATAAAGGGAGGGAAAAATGAAAGCAGTGTATGTGCTTCTTACCAGACTCTTCCAGTGCATCTGAAAATCCTTATATGAACGGAAAGGAGATTCTGGAGGAATTATGTGGCTGATGTTTATGATCTGACCCATCTTCATGCTGTGCACAGGAAAAGAAGGGATGCTCAGAAAAGGTGCCATAAAATCCAGCTGAAAATATACTGGTCTTTTGGAAAAAACCCAAATATTTATTTTTGACATTCAAAGTATTTAGAGATTCTTTTTATGTTTTGAGGACTAATACCTTTAGCTCATAACTTTATGACATAACAATAGCAATGTTTCCAGTGGTATGGAAAATAATTTGGCATCTACAAGTGCAATTTCTCTTTAACACTTGCTAGCAGTGAATGTAGAACAAAAGCAAATATCATTACTTATATTTAATGATGAAAAATCATAGGTAAAAATGGAGGTAGTTCATGGCAAAGGTGGAAATACATATTCTTTAAATTGACACTTTCTGCTAAAATTGTATTTGAGAAAAATTGATGCTCTTGCACACCATATAAGTAGTTAGTAACATTGAAATAGTATTTGAACGTGTAACTTACAATTTGTTGATTAATTTTTCTTATTTTCCTTAACAACGAGATAATAAAAACAACAACAACAACAACAAAAAGATTCCTGAATTTAAAACAGACTGCAAAACAGAAGTGCTCTTATCACCAGTATCGAATTCACAATTTGTAGGGCAAACATTCTGAAAAATGTTTATTTCTGCTGAAAAGTAACAGATTCCTACCTTGGCAAAACATAGCACCAGTTACTTAATATGGAATGTTGCTGAATAACTGTATTTTCATTGCTGTCAAACAGCTTTACAGTGTTTGCTGAAATATCAAAATCTTCCAGCTTAAAACAGAAAAGAAAGTTTATTTGCAAATAATTCTACAGCAGCACAAATTTGAAATTTTCAAAAATAATTGTGTGTCACTTTGCCTAAGCATATGCAAATGTCCAAGGTACAAAATTAAGGGGACATGCAGTTTCATCCCCTGAGTAGTCAAAAGACAACACACTTTTTCACAACGTCACAATTTAAGAGTAGGGAACAATCGAAGACTGAGATTTGAGAAACATTTTACCTTTCTATCATCGACAAGGGTTTGCATTTATTCACTGACAAGAAAATCTGCCATTTCTGTTTTAAAAAATTATTGAAAGGATCAAACTGATAATAAAGCCAATTATGATCTTTTCCTTCGCTGGTCTGCATCATTTGGGAACTGGCTTCTTATAGATAGCTTTAATGTTTATGCTACCTCAAGCAGGTCTCAGAAGGAATCCTTCTATTCCAACAAAGAAGAGTTTGAATCAGAAATATTTATTTTAGAAGAAAACTGCAAGCCCGACAAAAATGCCCTGCACATATGGACATATTCAAGTGATATGGCTGTCAAAAAAAAAGGTAAGTTTTCAACATCAAACATGATTTCCTAAACAATGCATTAATTATGCTTACAAGCAGCATAGTCCTGGCTGCTCCAGCATTTTGGAAGATGCATAGAAATTAAGCAGATTCCCTAATAACCATATAAAGGGACTTTGAACCTCGTGCTGACAACTCACCTGTAGTTGCACTGCTGTTATTCAAAACTATGTACTACAGTGTGACTGAAAGCTTTCTAGAAAACACTGCTAGAAGGAAATCTAGAGCCACAAGACATTTCACTGCTATATTCTGTTTGAAAGCTCTCTTAGCCTTGAATTTCAGTTTCACAGTGTGTGCTGGAATGCATTAATACAGATACAACAGATACAGATACAATGATAATACAGATACAATGGATGTTATGGTTTTATAACCTGTGCAGAGAGCCAATGAATATGGTTAATGTCTCAATGCAATCAGAAATAAGCACTTCTATCCCCACCATGCTAACTGGAAGTCACCTAACAGAAAAAAAGATAAAGATTAATAAAACAAATATAGTCATAGAAAATATAACTGGCTTATACCTCAGGGGGTGGCAGCCGAATTGAGCAAGGCTCCACACTGATGCAAAGCTGTCTCTCTGACACATTGAGGTCTACAACTAAATTGAAAAAGAAGCACAATGCCCTGTTTTGAATTAGAGCTCATTTCTTAGACAGAAAGCTAACCCAAATAGTTATTTAAGGCAATTGTTAGTCAAAATGCTCTGTCTGAAAATCAAAAGGCTAGACTTTCTCAGCATGGAAATTAAAATTAGGTGCATATTAACTGTGAAAAATAAAAATAATAATGAGTTATTGTCATTCAGCAACTCAAGGCTGGCTGGGTACTGTGTGCTTGATACTCGTATATTTGATATACAAACACTCATTTTCAAAGCAAATGTAGTTCATAAAACCATTTGCTGCACTGAGTCATTCAGCCCAGTATTTTCCATCTAGGAGCTGTCAATAGGAAAGACTAAATGAGCAAGGCAAGCACTTATGGATGCACCTCAGGACTTTCATTGAGCTCCTAACTCTATATCTCTGCCATAAATTTAGGCTCCAATACCCCAAATATAATCTTTAACTTTTATACTGGAATAAAAATATTGTTTTGTAATTTATGCAATAGCTAAAGAGCATGCTTTGTGACTTCACTTTTGTGAACAGCAGAGTGTACACTGGACAGTCACTGAAACTCGTTCTCCTATCTATTATTATGGAACTTTCACATCATTTGCAAGACTCATAATTTGAGGCAAGTGCATCTAATTGCAATAATTACAACTTTAAAATGGCAAACGTCAATCAAAGGCTGTAGATTAATAGTATAAAAATTATCTTCTTTGTGGGTAATTTTTCAAAGGTTCAGTTGAGCTGACAGCTATAACAGACAGAACATCATCTGCCATCAAGTGTATTTTGACAGAAGTTATTTCAGAATGAAAACCAAAGACATACCAAGACTGTGGCAGTATGAAAGTACTTGACTTTACCTTGCTCTCTCAACTTTACCATTAAAAGAATATTGTACTTACCAACAGCATTTTGCCTTCCTGAATGAGACAAGAAGTCTTTCCCTTAATAAACAGAATAGATGGACATTATTTTCTAAACCATATGTCTAAACTCTTTATGCAAAAACAGGAAAAATCACGCTGTTTTGTTTGTATCTGTCACAACCTCTGAAAGGTATAATCCTTCTAAGGAGAGAAAATCCCCTCTACCAATTAACTTTTCACTGATTCATTAACATCTTCTATAAGAAAGAGAGATATTTAAAAGTATATTAGTGGGCAGCAATCTATACATCACTTTTTCCTCCTAACCCTCTACTTTCAGCTGCTACTCTTGAATCAGCAGATTTCATTCTGAGACCCATATATTTTGAAGATAGTGGGAACAGGATACTGTTGTTATTGTGACTGAAAAGAAGATAACAACATGCATACTTTTCTCAGTGCTTCTTTGAAATTATGTATACAATTACTGTACTTACTACCAGCATACTACAATTTCTTATACTTTGGTAATTCACATTTATACTACACAGGAGTTAGGAGAGATGTCAGGCAAAGCAACTAAGATGCAAAAAAGACAGAGCTTGGAGCTGGGTAGAAGCAGAGGGCCTGACAGAAAACCACGCCTGTTTATAAGAGCATCTGTGGTATTCTGCATGTGCAGAAATACCACAGATGAAAGCATGAATCTGAAAAACAGGCCCAGTTTTTAGAAACCATTGATTATCCAGCGATATTTGGTTTGGAAATTATTCATCTGGTACACTGCATTCAGTTGACATAATTGTTTGATCTATTAAAAAGATAAAAAAGAAGATGAAAAGATGAATGGCATGTCCATTCAGAAAATTAACTTGAGTCATTGAACTTGGATAACAAAACAATAAAAGTGTAAATAAAGAAAAAAGGTAATAGGATAAATGAACGAAACAATTTATTATAATGAATGAAATAATTATGGAATTTAAATGATGGAAAATAAATCCAACAATAAAGAACTGAAAACTAAATGCTTGATCCCTGACCCAAATGAGTCAAATACCTTGCACCAAGAGATGACCAGCCTTGTTCCATCTGGGTGCAAGTCTGGCTGTAAGTGTGTAGGAGAGACAGGTTTGGAGAAAGGCTGGAGTAACTGTTTGTGGTCCTTCCAGCTAGTAACAACAGCGACAAAAAGAAACATGCATTTTAAATAATTTAACAGACTTTTTAAAGGCCTCAGTCAAAATTTCAGCAAATATACTGCTGCTTCATCTTCGAGCCAAATCCTAGCATCTGCCACACATCTTTAGCTTTCATCTACTTAGCTACAAGAGGAAGTTAGCACAGTATTTGATGTAGGCATTTGGATTTCACGTGCCATCAAAGTGAGGTGTAGTACAGTTCCTAGAGTGCTTTCACAGGTCTGATGATACATTTGGGGAAAAGATTAATTGAACCCTCTGAAGTACTTTACTAGATATGCAACTCTCCCCAGACAGCAGGCACAACATCCAAAAGTGACATTACCTCTGCTGTCAGAGTCAAGACCAGAGACACTCTCTGGCAATCACAGTATGAAAATGTAGCTTTGCTCACCAAACAGCTCTGCTTGCCTGCCTGTCCTGCAGAGATTTCTCTTGACCATCAGCATTAGTCAAGAAACTAATTACTGTAGGTTTAAAAGGATTAAGTAATACACCTCCAGGGGGATGTTTCTAATGAATCCTGCAAGGAACTGCTTGGTGTTGGAAAACCTAACAATGACAGGTCACCTACATATATCAACATAAAGCAGTTCTATAAGGTAAGCATATTTGAACAGTGTATGCCTTACTAAACCACATATTCATTTGCATTTCTTGGAACCAATTAAAATACACTCAACTGGATGTGCAAATGAATTATGAGAGCTCCTGGCTTTGGTTACAATTGGTCTTCTGACTCAGCAGTTTTAGTGCATCCACACATACATTCATAAACCCCACAGATGCTGCATACTAGAAGACAGTAAATCATATGCATAATGGTCTAAAAATACATCAGCTGTAAAGCTCAGGAGTTCCATTTCTTCTCTATGCTTTTGGGTTTTTTTTCCCTGAGACTGTCCTGTACAGGCTGGGTAAACCCACATGTGAATGGGAAGACAGTTCAGCTGCCCAGACATTCCCATTGGAGGAGAGGGATGACACCAGCAGGAGAGCTGCAGGTCTGTGGCCCAAAGGTTATCACAAGGTCTGTCCCCAATGCTGAGCAGGAGCAGGATGCCACTGCAGCAGAAAAATCTTGAGAAATTACTCACAACCTTCTTAAAACTATTGACTGTGACAAAGTATATTTACCATGCCACAATTCACAGAACACATTTTGTCTATGAGGCAGACTTATTCACCCTGAAACTTGGCTTCTGTAGTGCAAACTGCAGGGCCTATGAAAAATACTCATCTCTGGCAACAGCAACTGCAGACAAGTGTAACAGTCTAAAGAACTGTGTCATATTTCAGAACTTACAGTAGCCCCGTGTCTCTCTACATAGGCTTGACATATTCCTGATTTGTAAAATGGTATCTGAAAGTAACAATAAAAAAAATAATTCAAGTGTTTGGTATTAAGAGGTATTTTAGCTAATCATAAATTAAATTCTGGTACAACAGTGACTTTGCCTTTGAAAAGCACGCAAGGGAATAGTTAAGCAAACACTTTATCCTGTGCTTTAAAGGAGAAAACTAAAATTATCTCAGGCATTTGTCATAGTGTAGTCTTATTTGTAGTGAAAGATACATTCACAAGCAAGCCAAGCACTGCAGAATTCTGCACCTGCTTCTCTCCTTGTGAATTGGGTGGCACCTTACCAATCGATTCCATTTCATTCCACAGATTGGTTCACCATCTGAAAAGGCCATTTCATCAAAGGGGTAAAGGACTTTAGTTGTCCTTTAGACCATTAATGCACAAAAATAAGAGTTTGCTTTAAATGAAAGATTTTTACTTATCCTTGATCCTCAAACAAAACACTTTTTAGAGAAACATAATATGTATGTGTGACAAACATGATTAACCTCTAACCATACTTTGGTTCAGACTGACCAAGAAGCACCAGGCTTCACATCCTTAGGATGAATTTGCAAGCTGGAAAGTCCCTGGCTCATGTACGAGGGAGTGAAGGGGTATTGAAAAATATTCCAAAAGGTGTTTTTGAAGCCAGAAAGTACAAGATAACCAAAGTACAGAAAAAGATACCAGCACGAAATCAAAGACACCTGCCTGGTCTACACTATTGGCTAGGAGCCAGATTCTTCACCCTTTAAATATTAAAATCAGGATGAGCCCAATCCTGGCACTCCTTGAATGCCAGACTGTACAATAGCTGGCCTACATGGCAGGTGTCTCTGAGCAGGGACTCCTCTCAAGTTTAGAGACTCCATACTGGAAATTAAGAAATCCTTCCTTACAAAAGCTCAAGAGACCCCTTACCTGTGGTCTGCAGTAAGTGACTGAAAACATGCTGAATTCATGCTATGGAGAATTACTAATCCGTGCAGATACCCAGATACAATAAACACTGTTGGGATAATTACATTAGGCATGAACTGTTGACCAAGTCTGAGACAAAGATTAGCTCAAAAAAGGAATTCCAAAAAAGGATCCACTCTGAACCTCATGTCTCCACAGGAGGGCCCTCTTTACTCTTTGTACCTCTGATCTCTCTCTGAGTCATTCTAACCCAGTTTTCCTTTTCATGTTTCTTCCATGTGTAATTACTAAGGCAAACCTTGGCATCAAACTTTCTGAACCTTGTCAGACCACTGTTAAAACATTGCTAAATTCCATCAGACCCATCAAACTCTGTCAAATTTTTATTCTGCCTCAACAAATGTAGTGCTGCTTCTCTCTTTTGAGTGAGGTGCACTCTGCTCATCTGCAGCAGTCTGTAACTACAGGTACTTATTTACCCAGGGAAACTGACCGTCATCACAACCGAAATTTGATTCAGTGTCCCAATAACAGGTGCAGAAAGGATCTCTTGATACAGGAATATTAATTGTCTACAAAAAAAGTGAGAAAGAAATTAAAAATATTTTATTTTCTCAGCTTAAATTTATTTCCCTCACTTTCTGCAAACACAGTACTTTACACTTTTAACTAGTTTCCATTGGTTCAGTACAATAAATTGTATTAGTCCAAGCTACTTGCTCCAGACAACCCACAGTGGCCTAAGACAAATACTACAGGCCTTTGGCACATAGAATAGAGCTCTCCAAAAGTGTTTCTTTTGACAGAATTTCTCATTTATCCCCATTTCTTTTAAAGGGAATAATATAATGCTTGGTGAATGCTAAGGATGAGCCTACATCTACTTTCCAAATAGTCTTTTCACTTAGTCTCAACCTACACAAAGCATTCCATCTTTGCAGGTAAACACAGATTAATTTAAACCATCTATTAATTTGAAGTATATGGATTTGTTACTTTTAGCCTGTGAAATATTAAACGTAATAGAAATTTATTTTTTGTTCCCCAACAGCCAGCAAGTCCAAGAAAAAAAAAAATTAAGTGTTTTTGTACTATTTACCACTGACAAGAATTTTGCCAATTATATTTCTGTTAATTCTAGTAGTGCTAATGAAATATTTGAATAACAACCACTAGCAGCTCCTGGAAATAATAGCCCTCAGTAATCTTTACCTGCAAGTCTTTATCTGTGTACTCCTTGCCTCAGTTTCTGGTATCTGAGAACTCAGTGTTAGCGTAGCACCACAGAGCTTTTGCAGCTCAGGCAGATTGACAAAGAACAGAGACTGGTGTCTGGTGCTATTCATGGTATATTGTGGTTGCCCCAAAGCAGGACCTGGATCTTAAAATTAAAAAAATATATATTTTTTGTAAGGTATTTGTTTACAGACCTTTATAAGTATATGGTATTAGATAAATGAATAATGAATCTTCTGATTAAGGATATGTAGAAAATATAACATGATTTGGTCAGCTAAAACAGCTCAATATCCTTTTGCTTTATCTAATGCATTATTTTTGAAAAAAATAATTATTTGCAAGAGCCAAAATATTCAGAGTAAAGACAAGGACAAAAGAATACAGAGTACATGTATCATCATTGTAATATCAACTGAGCACATGTGATGGAACTCTGTCATTTTTGGAACTTAATAAAAACCACCAAAAGAATCAAATTAACTAGAATTTCAGACTAAGATTATGATTCTTTAATGCAGTAATAGCAAATTACATGCGAATGGGAATAACATGAATTAATAGTACCCATCTTGTTGGTTGCCTGTTGTGCTGTTGGGTGCTCCTTTGCTCTGCAGCAAAGGCCATGCTCAGCATAATGAGTTAGAATATTTAGGGCCAAAAAAAATCTAACATTTCATTATTTGAAGAAAAATATACCTTTTAACTGTGGGACCTTTTTCATTTAAAGTATTTCAAGGAAAGACAGGTAGTTAGAAAGCCGGGAACAAACACTGCACACCAGAAAAATGTGGTTTACCATTTCCCCCCATCTCCAAAACCTAAAACACTTTTGTGAAATGATCTCACCAGCACAGTGAGGATGGCAATAAATATTTTGATGCCAAATTTGATGAACTCACCAGATGTTCACTTGAAAAGCAATTTTGTAAATTTGTGATAAAAAAATTATGAGCTGGAAACATTTTCCAGTAACAATGTCAATGAGAACTTTGCTGTTCTGATTTTGCTTTGCTTTCCTTACAGTGTAGCACATTAAACAGATTAACCTTCATCATATCCTAGAAAAATCACAAGGTGAGTGTTTTATGACTGTAATTTAAAACAAAATAACATGTTTTCTTGTTTCTTACCTTTAAAGGAAAACAAAGTATTTTTTTGGCAATCATGAAAAGTAGGGTTTTTTAAAATGTCAGACAAGACTATTACTTCATCAGAGAATCTCAAAAGCTGCAGCTCAAGGGAAGGACCATTTTAAACAAATGAGAAAAATAATCCTGTCCTTATGCAACCATGGAAAAGAAAGCCTGAGTCCTGATCTTTCATAATGTTTATTGGGGATTTTTTTGTGGCAAAGATGTTGTAAAACACTCACTGCAACGCTCCAGGTGCCCTGCTTTCTGTTTGAGGATGACTTCCCTGTGGGAGCCACTTGCTCTATTAAGTCAAAGTCAAATCTTTCCAGACATCTTGAAAGCTAATGGGACAGAGTGCTTGCAAAAGGCTTCTCCCTCCGGGGCAGAAGATAGAAAGTTAACACAGAACTGCGAGTTAAGAAAGAGCTACTGGTTATAAATCATCGGAAATAAACACAACCACCCTCTGTATAGGAGGACTTTAAGTGTGTGGGAGAAATGGCACCTTTACATGCTAATAATTATAGCATATGAACTTGAAACCATTGCTGAGCTCCTGCTAAGCTGAGCACAACCTCAGTCAGGGAAAGGCTGTCGCTGTCTTTCTGTCAGAACAGGCAACTAAATCCCAGAGCTTGGCAGCAATATTTGCAATTTCCAGCAACAACCTGGAAGTCGGAATGAAGAATCTCCTTATTAAAACCGGGAACAACACCAGTCTGAGGGAGGGTAGCTACTCTTGCGGTCAGGCTGACTGAAAAGTTGAGGCAGGATCTGAAGATGGTGCTGGCATTCAGAGAAGTACAAATCTGTCCTGCTCTCAGGCTCAGGGTGCAGAATTTAAGCACCAGCTTTGAGGAAGGGTGACAGGTCACGCTGGATAAGTTTTATGCCATAAAATAAACCCAAAATCCAGCCTATAATAAGGCCTGAGCGTGTCCATGGGGTTACTGCTGCTGAGGCACCCAAGCTGTGTATGGACACAGGGATGAGGGGACACATACTGGCCTGAAATACAGACCAAGCCATCGAACACATCTGAGCCCAGAGCAAAGGAAACGGATTTTACCCTGGCCAGAACTGGGGAAACAGGAAGCTGGATTAATGACAGAGCCTCACCGAGAGAAAGGGAAGGCACTGCCCCCTGTGCCCTCAGCCCACCTGGCGGCAAAGCAGAGCCACAGGGAAGCCTCGCTCCAAGCCCCGCCGGAGAGCTCTCCCAAGGCAGGGCGAGGGGCTCCTGCGGCAGCCGGGAGGTTTGGAGGAGCTGTGAGGAAGCTCCTGCGGCCGGGGCGCTCCCGCCGGGATCCCCTCACGGGCTGCGCGGGAAAAGCGGCGGCCGAGGAGCTTCCTCACAGCTCCTCCAAACCTCCCGGCTGCCGCAGGAGC
>JAHLSL010000056.1:12053334-12114354 GCA_025920805.1 Petroica traversi
CTCGGGCCGGAGGAACCCGCGGCTGCCGAGCGCGCCGGGCGCGCTGCCGTGGCATCCGCTGTGTGCCCGCCTGAAACTTTCCGCCTGGAACTCGAATTCCCAGTAAATAAGGACAAGGAGAAAAAGCAGGAGTCAGGGCTGAGATAGGCGGGCTGGCTGTGTGAGTCTTGGGTACCAAAGTGGGGCTGAGTCCGGCTGCTTCTTGCTTTGGTGTGCCAGCTGAAAACAGAATTAAAAGTGAAGACTCAGCTGGGACCCAGAGCCATATTATCTTGTGAACTGAAAGGTCAGCAGCTCCTCTCTTCACACGATTTTAGTGCGTGTTGTATTATGGAACAGGAAATAAACTTCACAAAGTGGAAGGAAAGTATCACAACATGCAGAATATCACAGATCTTGAGGGCTCTCTAATAGTCACAGGATCACAAAATTGCTTGGATTGGAAGAGATATTAAAACTCATCTCTGCCAAGGACAGAGATTCCTTCCACTAGACCAGGTTACTCCCAGCCCCTGTCCTTGAACACCTGAAGGGATGGGGCATTTACAACTTCTGTGGGCAGCCTGTGCCAATGCCTCATTGCTGTCACTGTAAATAAATCCTTCCTTATATCCAGTCCTTAGAAAAGCCTCTTGGTCGCAGTGGTTTGTGTTCACATCCACCAAATAAGTACATCCTAGGTGGCCCTAAGACCTGGGTGGTCTTTTATTTTGCAGGACATGGCAGATGTGGCATTATATACAGGCAGCCAGGTTCAGAAAATTAGAGCTGCTCTCACTGCCGCCCTGATCCGCTCGGGGCAGGGCTGCAGGGTGATGCTGCCAGGCTGCACCAGTTCAAACTCCAGTGTAGAGCCCTAGAGTCAAGTTCAATTCCTTTGCTGTGTTTTGTTGGACTTTTTTTCTTCCCCGGTTAGTAGTTGATATTTTTGATCTCTGACAGACAGTGAGCAGTTGGTGTAATTGTTGATAGTCATGGTTAATAAAGAAGCATTCTAGTTATTGGACTAAAACATTCTTCTGTGGAGATGCAGAAATAAAACTACCTTTTTTCAGTGATTGAATGGAGCTGGGATTTATATATTTTGAGTTTTCTCCCTTGCTTCCTATTCACAGTCTACAAAAGAGAATCACAGGATCAATTAAGTTGGAAAAGACCTGTGAGATCTAATCCAGCCTTTGGCCAAACACCACTGTGTCAACTAGACCATGGCAGTAAGTGCCACATTCAGCCTTTCCTTAAAACTGTCAGGGACAGTGACTCTGCCACCTCCTTGGGCAGCCCATTACAATATCTAATCACCCTTCCTGTGAAGAAATTCTTCCTAAAAGCAACCAATTTAAAAGTGTATGGGGTGTTTATCATAATTTCTTCCAGAACACAGTTTAGATGGGTATGACATATTTTAAGCATCAGTAGTTCTGTATCCATCTTGATTTTTGTGCTTGTAAACACTTGCAATTCAAAGGAGAAGCTGAGTATTTTGCAAAGGAGGGTTGACAATCAATTTTTCAAAGGCCGTGTTGACACAGGTAGTATTTCATTCTTAAGCTGTGTGTCAACGCAAATTGTTTGGCTTTTCAGCAAGGCAGATTGTGAAACTGATCTACTGACTCTTCCTTCATTATTTTTCATCTAGCTCTCCCCCTGCTCGTCTTCATCCATTAGTTATGGTCATTACTGTATGGGTATGCAGTCAGGGCCAATTTAATTGTAGAAGCTCTGGAGGAGAATGCAGCTTTTCATGTAGTCTGCAAAACTGAGTTAACTTCTGGAAACTTGATCAGTTTTGATTATTACATAATTGTATTGTATATTGTCCAGATTGAGGAGGTGGAAACAAAAAGACTTACAGCTCAGAAAACCCCTAAACGTAACTCAACCCAAGAGAAATAACAAAACACTTGACCAAAAAAAATCCATGATCTAATGAGCTTTTGAGTTTAAGTAGTTGCACAGACTCTTCCTTCAGTACATGTGGTGAAATTGGTAAATATTAAGAGGCACTACCTTATGTAAATTTGTCCAACAAAATCTCATTTTCATCCCTCAGGACGACATTGATAATTTGGCAGCATATTAAAAGAATTCCGTTTATAAGAGTTTAAATAATTGGGCTTTGGGCAACTGGGGGGTGTCTTGAGATGCTGTGGTACACATAAGTCAGACTTCAACCTCACATTAAACAGCTTTAAATACATCATGGCTGGTTTTGAGCTGAAATTTCAAAGACGTTCTGAGATAATGAATGAGGTTGTTGAAAATAGTTACCTTCACTTAAGAGGTATCTTAAGTGAAGCTACAGTCCTAGGGAAAGTTATTTGATTCTTTAATATTCATTGTGTTGGTGATTTTTATTATGGAACTTTTTGATTAAGATACTTCATGGGGCGTTTTTTTTAACCTTTTTTTTTAACGCTTTCGATGCTTTGTTAACTTATCAAGTGCTATGCTAATTCTTTTGACACTGTCAGGCACCCTGAGGCATTTACATGTGACAGCTGAGGAGAAATTGGAGCTAGCCTCTTGCTGGCTCGTTCCAGAGTACAGTAAACACTTCTCTAAGTGGGGAATGTGTTAGCTGTTTCAATAGCATTATTGGTTAAACTCAGGTCTATTTCTTGCAGTTCCTTTCAGGAGTAGAAAAGCTTAACATATTTTAACCCTTAAATGTGGGCCACTGAAATTTAAGTCCAGTAGTATTAAAAAGGATGCGCTGCTAAAGCATCACCTCACTCATGCTCTTCCCAAGTATCAGTTTACTGGGAAGTGAAGAAATGGGAGCAGCAGCTAAGCTCACCAGTCCCATTTCTTAAACCAATAAGCCATCTTTTCAGCTACTGCATTAACCTATGGAAATATTTTCTGTCCAACTATTGTGTCTTCATGGAGCTTGTAAATGTTTAGTGGAACTTGTTTGGTTTGGGGAACAGTCAGCCTCTGTGAACGTTTGATTGAAGTTAGGTAGGAAATAGTCTGGGGCTGGTGACAGGTATATGTTGGGAGTGGAGGCATTGCATGCTGTGACCCACAGTAGCTTGGTTTCCTAAAGGACAAGGCTTAAAAAAGATCATATAAAATATAGAAAAAGGGCTGTAGGAGGTAATATCTGTCTGTTTTGATATCCTTGGGGTTACTGAGGATTCCAACAACTGCTTTTTTTCCTAAGGTTTTCTTTGTTTTGGTTTGTTTGGGTTTTTTTTTTTTTTGGTTGTTTGTTCATTTGGGTTTTTTTTGGGGAGGACAGACATTGGGGAAAATTCATAGCTTGAATATTCATCTCTGAATTTTCTTTGGTTTTCCAAGTCTAGAAGAAGAAATCAAGAGACTTCAGCTTTCGGAATGCATTATTTGAAAGGTCTTGGCAAGAAAGAGTATTTTTGAAACCAGAAACTTTTACGTAATCTGTCATTAAAGGCTGTTGGACCTGTGTTACAGAAGATTCAGGAAACCTTTTCCTTAGCTTCAGGTCTTGTGGTTTTACCCCAGGGAATACCCGTGTACCACACAGTGGCTCACTCACCCTCCTGCCCTGTGCATGGGAAGGACAATCAGAGAGAGGTCAATTTTGTGGGTCAATATAAGACCAGTTAAATAACTGAAATAAAGCAAATGTAATAATAATTGTAATGATCAGGAGAGAGAGAAGAATAAAACCCAGCAGAAACAAATGGTGCACCATGCACGTGTTCTCCACTCGCTGACCGATGCCCAGCCTGTTCCTCAGCAGTGATTTGTGACTCACAGACAACTCCTCCCAATTTATGGATGGAGTGTGACATTTTATGGTATGGAATATCCCTTTGGCCAGTTCGGACTAGTGTCCTGGCCGTTCTTCCTCACTGGCTGAGCATGGGACACTGAAAAGTCCTTGACTTAAGTGAGCACTACTTGACTGCAACCAAAGCATGAGTTCATTAACAACATTATTCTCATGCTACATTCAAAGCACTGTACTGTATCAGCTACTAAGGAGAAAATTAACTGTATCCCAGCTGAAAACACAGTAAGATCCTATGTCATTTAAAGGAAAATAGCTACAAGAAATGCATATGTACTCACAGCAGGATGTCATGGCTATATCTGTATTGTAGATAATTACATATATGAATAGCGTTAAATGTCAGTTAATGGACAAAGTGTGCTGGCAATGCTCTGTAGTATTTCCCCATAATTTTAATAAAATAATCCCTCTAGTCAGGCTTTGGCATCAGTCTAATGAACGAAACGAGAGTAGCTGGGCCTGTAAAAATTAATGATCTTGATTTAGTTGCTGTTGTGGTGAGGCTGTTGTGGGAACTTGATTTGATTCCTTAAGCCAGGCAAAAAAGCTGACATGTATAGGAACATCTCTATGAGAGAGGATTTTCTTGTTCTGAAAACATTATTGGTAAATAATTTTTTTCTCTGTGAGGTATGAACTTCCATAGTACTTTTCCTAAACTTCTAGAATGGACAGCTCCCACTTAATGTGTTTTGTAATGCTGATCAAATAAAGTGCAAAAAGCAAATATTGTTTTACTGCATCAGGATAAAAAGTGTTCTGTCTGCTGTGTGGCAATAAGTTACATTCATGCAGTGTGATGGCTTTGTGGAGCAGTAGCATAATGCCGTGTGTAAAGTCATGATCAGCTTGCTTTGAAAGATTCCTGTATTGGCACATTTGGAGTCTGCCAGTGAGCTGTGGGAATTGTTACTGCAGAACCTTACAGTCTGAGGATTAAACCCAGTGTTATACTTTCTTAAGCTCTGATGAAGCTTGACAGGAGAATTTGAAAATGCTTTGAGAAATAGCACTTCTTAGCACTTTTATGCTAAACTCTGCAAGCTGTAACTGTTTTGTAAGTGGGGAAATGGGCACTATTGTTGTGGTTTAACCTCAGTGCCCTGCTCGCCCCACAGCCCCTCGCTGGGATGGAGAAGGGAATCGGGGGAAAAAAGATAAAACATGTGGGTTGAGATAAGAAGAGTTGAGTAACTGAAATAAAATATAATAGTTACAGTAAAAAGAGAGACAAAAAGAGATGCTAACTCATGTCCAGTCAATTTCCAAGCAGTGAGCTGTAGCTCCCAGCCAACTCCTCCCAGTTTGTATACTGGGCATGATGGTGTGTGGTAAGGAATGCCCCTTTGGCCAGTTCGGATCAGCTGTCCTGGTGCTCTTTCCTGGCTTCTTGTGCACCTTCTTGCTAGCAGAGTATGGGACGCTGAGAAGTCCTTAAATTAGGGGAAGTGGTTCATAGCAACAACTGCAGCATCAGTGTTACCAACATTAATCTCATTCTGAATCCAAAGCACAGCACTGTACCAGCCTCCAGGAATAAAATAGAATTCTATTCCAGCTGAAGTCAGGACAGGCACCAAGCTACTGGGTATTTCTTTTGCATTTCATTGAAAAGTCTAATGATAGTTTTCAAAAACACACTCCCAGAGAGAGATCTTCTTTCCTAGGCTCCTGACATTTTACATGAGCAGACAATTTCTGTCCTGGAACTTAAATAGATGATAGAAAGAATTGGGAGGACTCTTTTCAGACTTCATGAAAATGCCCTCAAAATAAGCAAGCATATGTCTGTCTGTCCTGCATAATAGAGCTGAGGTTCTCTGGGTATTCCTGGCTCTGTCACTGCCTCCTTTCTGCTTTTCTTTCCTGTAGTGAAGAAAGTGAAATGTGAATTTATAACACTGCTGTTAATGGAGACCTTTGCTGATCTCCCTGAAAGTTAAGTTGGACCCTAGATTTCATTCCCCCAGTACAGGAAGGGAGAGGGCACAGGAGTTGCAAATTAAGGTAGTTATGCTTTAATAGAGTCTTGAACTATGACACTGAGGAATCTGCATGACTCTAGCAAGAGTGAGAAAAAGGTGACATTCAGGATGAGATAAGCTGGACTTTAGACCCAGATGAGAGCATCAAGATTAACTGCTATTTACCTTATCTAGAACTTTCTAATGTGCTGCTGTTAGGAATGAGTCTGTGCTCTGTACTAGTGCTGGCTCTGTGCAGGCACGTGTTATGCATGTAACTTTGATTATTTATTATATTGGGAATGTCCTAGGAATGATCTAGGCTGTCTTATCATCAAGAGCTTTTTCATTTCCCCTGAACCACAGTGTCACTTGCAAGAACTCTTCAATTACTTTTATCAACAGGATTTTGGTTTAGGATTTGCTCTCTGTATAGACTTGTGGGCTTTTCAGTTCCAGGGGCTATCCAGAGGATCTTCATTAAAGTAGCAGTTCTGGTAGCAGGCTTTGTTTACCAGGCAGAATTGTGAACAAAGGCCTTGTATAAACAAACTTTGGGAAACTCATCCAACCGTGAAAGATGCTCATCTTTTGATAGGAAAGTCAGTTCTTGCCCTTTGTGTGAGACATTACAGCTGCTCTCTTTCATTAGGGGAGGTGAAATCTTCTAATTAATTGCATACATTACGTGCTAGTTATTTACAGAGGGTTTGTAAGTTCAAATCATTAAGCAGAAGTAGCATCTAAAAGCAAAGTGTTTAGTTTCAAAGTGCTTCCATCAATATCTAGTTGGTTATTATTAACATTATGTGGTAGATGGCTTAAGTTTGGACTTCAGTGTGTGATTCTCTGTACTTAACCTTACCCACGTCATAAAAAAATATACCAGTTTTCCATCTGTAGTGGCAGAGGTCAGGGAAAATTTGATTTTGTGCTCTTCAGTCTTTGAATTTGTGATCTGTGATAGTCAGTCAGAGGGTTGATAGAGAGGACTGATTGCAGTCACTGTATTGACACTAATATTGTGGGTTTGTAGACAGAAGGATCAGTTGCTAATTAGACCAAAAACTAGTTCTGCAGAGAAGAGCTGGAGTGCCTCTGTGGTGCTGCCCATACAGCTATGTGATTGCTTTGTAGTGGCACAAGGGAGGGATTTGGGAACACAAGTTAGTACATGATCATTCTGTAGCTGGCAACCTGCAAGTAGTTTGTTAAAGTACTCCATGAAGGTATTTCAATGTAGATGTGGTTACATTGGTAAATATCCACTTGTTTGGCTGGATAGTGAATATTTTTTGTGAGCTAATGTAAACCACGTGATCTGGATGACTTGCTGGAGTAACTGGTATTTTATGTGCTTGTACGAGTGTGGTTTGGTTTCAGTTCAATGCATGAGTAGGAGTTTACATACTGCTTATGGTGCTGGTGCTTTATTGGGTAGTTTGGGGCCTTTTGCTGCTTGTTGATACCTTGTTTGTCAAGCATGTTTTGCAAGTACAACGTTTTCTGCTGAAGTTGGTACATATATTCCTTTATTTTGGGGGGCACAATTCTTTAGCGTAGTATTAAAAAACCCAAACCCACATTGCTGAAGAAATTCTATGAAGATTTAGTTGAGGCAATGTCTGGGAGTGCAGGTTAGACCCAAGTTCAGCTTCTTAAGTGCCATTTCAAGGCATTGAACTTGAGTGCTCCCTCAACTTTGGTCCAGTCCTTTTCTTGAATACTTAGCAGAATGAATTCAAGGACAGGATTTTGGTGAGCATGCTGTATTTGCATGTTCCTTGCATAATCTTTACTCTGCTTGTACTCTTCTAACCTGTTTTGGCTCAGCTGCTGTATCTAATCTCTCTATCAGTTGCCTAATCTTGCTTTTGCTTAGTCATGGTAGGGATCCTTTACCCTAATAGCTGTGGTTTCTTGGCTCTTTAAAAACTGTTCTGTTGGGGTTTTTTGTGTGTGGGGTTTTTTTCTCCTCAACTTCTTTAATCTGCTAAAATAAATGTCTGCCTTTATTATGAAGATTTAAGTTTTGGAGTTCTGTTACTGCTGGAAATTCATGGTAGTAGTTTGCTTCATCTGTATGTACAAATACTGTTTTTGTCAGAAGTTTTGATAGGAGATTAATAGGAGGATTTGAAATAAGTGCTAACCTGAATTTCCTAGACTAGTAGAAATGTTTATGCCATTTCTTTAATCTGTGGGCTTTTTGATGAGCTGAGCACCCCACAAGATGACTACCTAAATAGTAGAAATTTTGCCTATTTTCCATAATTCTATATCCTGTAGTCAGAAGCATTAAAAATCGAGTTGAGGCTCCAAAGCCTTTTATCTCCTCTGCTACTGGTAAAGTGCTAATATCTATTCCATGGTTGCCTTAATCCAAGGCAGTGCTAGTAAGTGCTTTCAACTTGGTTACCTGATCATTCCCAGTGTTTGCGTAGTAGTTTCCTGCTTGAAAGTTGAGTGGTAAATTTTTATGGCATGTTACCTGTTACATGAATGAATAACTTGGAGCTGAGGAAATGCACTCAACTAGAAGATGTGATAGATCTTGCAGAATATACAGGCAGAGTTATTTGATGGATAGAAATGTGGAACTTAATAAAATCCCCAAAGCGCATCCTGGGGAAGAATAAAAGTTAATGGAGAACAGGGTTTTATGTTAAGGGAATGGTGATGGATTAAGGTATTAGAAGATCCTGGGAGATGACTTCTCTGTATCTCAGGGGTTTTATCTGCAGTGTGGTTTTGGGATTCCATAGTCTATGAAAACCAAAGTACTATTCTAGGTTCTTGAGTGAGCTTTCAGTTGTGCTTAAACACTTCCAAAGGAGCTGTCTAACGCAGTATTTGTAGCTTAATTTGTTTTTGAAAGGACCCTTAAAGTTATCTGGCCCAGCCCCCAGCTCAAACCAGGATTAACTAGAAGGTCAGGTTCCTTAGCACCTCGGCAGCTTGTTTTGCCAATGATTGATTGTGCTTCTTGTGAACAGATTTTTTATCTCCCTGGAATGTTCTTACTTCAGCTTATACCTTTTTGGCTTTTATCCTTCTGCTGTATTTTATCTGCTTGGATAAAAATACATGTTTCCTAAAGAAGTGAAAACATGGAGTGTAACTTCAGATTATAGTTGGGCTGTAAAAATACAGACTGATTCCCACACAACTTTCTAAATGCTTTAGTTGCAAGGGGTAATGCCTCTTATTGCTTCTTTGCCAATGAAATAGAAACCTAGCTTCCTTGGTTTTGGCTTCAGAGAGTACATGAAGCTCTCTAGTGTTCAGAAAGGCTTATGTTCGCTCTAGAAAGACAAGCAACTGATTTGGCTTTATTTATTTTTTTTAATTTTAGAAATGTAAAATACACAATTTCTGTTTCTAGACCGTGAAATGTATTTCAGTAACAAATTCAAACTCATTAAAATTTGCAGCACCCAGGAGGTGAAGAGGTCCTAAGGGAGCAAGCTGGAGGAGATGCTACTGAAAACTTTGAAGATGTTGGCCATTCCACAGATGCAAGGACACTGTCAGAATCCTTTATTGTTGGGGAACTTCATCCTGTGAGTATACGAGAGTGTCCTTACTTTTGTGTTTACTGTTTTTTCTATGTAGTTACTTGTCTGGAAATTACTCTAAAGTCAAGAAGAGCTGCTAGTTTGGTTGGATGCCAGTCCTGCAGCTCTTTGTGGATGTGCCTAGGTTTGAGATAATTCTCCCAATGTGAGGGGATTTTATTAGTGTAACCTAAGGATGGTCACATCTTGTAGTGATTTAAATTGCCTTACAGCTTAGTTCTTGAATAAACTGAATATGGAATTGTGCCATTTCTGGTGTACCCTGTCAGCTTTATGATGAAACTCTGTAACCCCTGAAAGTGGGATGTCAGAATGTCCAGCCCCTTTCTTATGCCACTATGCAGTGTGACTACTTAACAACCATTTTCATGCTTTCACTCTTGTCAATATGTGTCTGCCAGGCTTCCGTCTGGATCTAAGGTGCAATCCTGGGTCTTCATGTGTATATTTAGAAAATGGTTATTGTAAACATTATACTTCGTTTGTTGCTCTGTCTTCCTCTCTCTGGCTCCTGCCATTTTTTAGCTGTATCATGGTTCCCTACTTGTCATTGTCAGAGTTGTTTATGGTCAGTTCCCACCGGATCATCTCTTTTCTATACTGTCCATACCATTTCCTGTACTTTTAATGAACATTTTTCTGCTGTCTCAAGGGTTAAAGGATTTCTTTCTAGCTACAGAGCTGCTGCCTTGGCTTCCTTCAGCTAGGCCACAGTTAAGCTGCATCTTAATAGTTGAAAATCACTGTTTCAAGGTTTAGGCTGCTGGTGTGCCCATCTGCTCTACTTTACTGCCCATTCCTGCCTCTAGTCCTTTCCTCTTGTTTCATGTATGTTTTGTGTTGTAATTGGAGTAAAAAAATCACTGTCTTGGGTAGCCCATTTTACATAAGATTCCCAATCTTGTTTATCTCAGGTTGTCTCTTGATAGTGAAGCTTCTCCTAATAAGAAGTAACACAGCTCTGATGCACATTTGTGGCTTTGCAGGCTTGCCATCTATTTCTGATGCCACCAGTGTTGTTCTTAACCTGGCCATCAGTCCATTTCTTCTTTGTTTGGCAAGTGCCTGTTCACTTCATATGAAACAAACAGCTTGGTAGTTTAATGTACAAATACAGCACTGACAGGATCATATACTGTTGGGCTTTTTTGTAATGAATGTGACTGTGCCAAGCAGAACTTTGAGTTTATGAAAAATCCATAGAATCTCGGACCTTTGGTCTTTGGACATTGGACCATAGCCAGTTAGTTAACTTTACCTGATAACACAAGTACACTAAGTAGAATTAATATGATTGCAATCAGTGGATAAGCTAAGGTTATGTACTCTCTAGAGACAAAGAAAAGACAAAAACATGGGCACAAAGAAAAATGAAATTTGCTGGAGGCTCAGATTTCACATCTTTGTTGCATACTGGGAGGTATTATTTAAGGAAGTGATCTTATTTATGTTAACTCAAAAGCAATCACTGACATCTGCTCTCCTGCAAGTCTGTTTGTACCTAGGGAAAAACACACATTAACAGAATGAAGTGCAAACTGAATTGAGTGATAAATAGTGTGAGTTTGGTTTTGTTTTTAACACTTTCAGATTTTGTCTAAATGTTTCTTGCCTTTTTTTTTTCTTGCAGGATGATAGATCCAAGCTTCAGAAACCAACAGTAAGTGTGTTTCTTGAAATGCCACATTGTTTCTTTTAGGCATTACAGACAGTGTCTGAGTGTCTTATATATAAATGGTATACTCTCAGAAATAGAAATAATTCAGTTTAGGCGTGGTGTTTCAGGTTTCAAATCTCTTAGACCTGTTGATACTGCTTCAAATTATTCTTCCCCTTAACTGTTATTTTCTTTAATTTGCATGGGTTCATACCAGCAGGTTTCTAAGTGGGATGGCATTATACTATAAGAAAAAGATGACTATAATCAGACATTGGTCTTCTAGTGTTCAGTTTAAGAAAAAAAAATCGGTTTAGTGACAGAACAGGTTAAACTGTTGAGTGTTTGTGGGTGGAAAAAATGTGATGCTTTACAATATATTGGTCATGCCAATACATAGAGAATGTAGAGGCAGCCACTGTATCATAAATAATTTAAAATGCAATTGTGAACCCTTTTCAAGGTGAAATTACTGTTTGCTTCCTGTCTGTTTCAGTAGGTTCTTCTGCGTGTCCTATCAATGCAGTATTGCACTTATTTTCTAAATTTTTTTTCCATCCTTGATAAAATTAATCTCCATTGACAGTCATCTATCAAACTTGTAAAATTCATGTGTTCCTTAAGGGAGAAGGTGCTTCAGGGATTAATTTGTACAGTTGCTACTGCTCTGTCCATAGAGAATGTTTGCACTGGGCTCACCAGTACAGCAGCATGCTTAGGAAATAATTGGAAATAAATGAAGCTTATTAAGAATGAGATCTTAATCTTGCTGTTTTGAGAGATTGTTTCTTAGAAGTAATCACTTCTGTAAGGTCTTCCAATGGTATGAATCAGTTACAGGAAAGAAAGAAGAATTTTTTATACATATATGCATTGAAAAACTCGTTATAGCAGTTATAATAATTTTATTATTAAGGTCTGGAATTAGTATACTAATAAAACTAAGAAATGGAGTAGTGATTGAAATTCTGAGCTTCTTCCCTCCAAGAACAGTATCTGCTATTCAGATTTCCTTTGAAATTCAGGCCAGTTTACCCTTAAGCTGTAAGAGCAGTAATGATAAATGCCACTGAGAACAGATTGCTCAGTGCGAGCAGAGAATCCTTTGAGTAAGCTCAGAGGAATTTACCAAACTGAAGTACTTAGAATATGAGTTTGTCCAGTGCATAGTCAGGTGTGAGTTAAGATATATCCACATAGCTACCTACAGGAAACTTGTTCTCCATCATTCCAGAAGAAGTTGGGGTGCTTTTCTGCAGCAGGATGTGTGGATGTAGAAAGACAGCCTCATTTTGCATTATACTCTAGGTGGGTATGTCACAGGTTAGGGAGGTTCTGTGCCCTAGCTCTCTAAGAGCTGTCAGAAGGCCTTGGGCTTTCAAATGTCCTTCTTGTCCTCACACTGAATTTAAAGTACCCTCAGTGCACATTCCCAGTGTCATAGAGTTTAAAATTAAATTTTTATGAACTAGGCCATATTTCTGTTACTGTCTTAGTATGGGGGGAGCCATCCCCTAGGCCTGGATGTGGCAAGCCTGTTATAAAGGGTGTGAGCACCAGTTCTTCCATGCTGTTTGGCTTTGATGTTAGTTTTTAATTGAGATGTTCACAAAAGCAACCTAGCTGTAATCTATGAATCAAATTCTTTTACACACAGTATTTGCACATATAAACCTAGGATGTTTGGGTGCTTGCATAAGTAGTGTGCTTGGACCTCTGAGAGGGTGTTGGAAATCCTTCTCTCTTTAAATTAATTCCAAATGTTCTGATACCAAAACAAGTAATTTTGTAGTAATTGATCTTGTACCACTGAATTTAGGTAGAATTTTAGTGCTTGGATCTTGAAAATGCACTTAGGGTCATGCACGAATAGATTTATTCACATTAATAAGTGTGGAGAATCAGCAGGAGAAATGCACCACGGTGATGATCTGCAAATCTCGTTTATTCTATTGTTATTGCTACTCTTATACAATTGTTAATTAGGCTCATACATATTGCAAAGGCTAAGCTCATCATTGGTTATTGCTCAAAAGTTAACCCCCTCCATCATCACATACTTGTGGCCATTGTTTTCAGACTTGGCTCTCTACCCTCTAGCCATCCTCCTTGTTACTATATCTGGGCTCAAGGATATGATGCCCCTGAGACAATCTCACCTACATGTCCCCCTTGATAAGTTCCATAGTGTCTACGTGACCCTTACCCTGTAGCCAGCTCTCTGAAAAGCTCCCTACAATTCCCCCGTCTTCTTTAAAGGACACTACTAATGCACTCGTAACCTTGGTTAGCTGCTTCATTATACACGTATAAGCTATATGAATAACTGCAACGATAGCAATAATAATAATGCATAAGTGAAGGCCCTCTAAAAGTAAGGTCTGTAGCCATCTAGTGATACCCCAGGAGGATAGCCACTGAGTAAGCCAAATACCTTCACTCACTTGTAGTTGCTGAGTAAGCTGAGTTAGGGCTTGTAATTACGCATGTATGGATTGTGAATGATCTGAGAGATTAATGCAGTACATTCCCTCAAATTCCTCACAACCATGGCCTTGTGCTAACAATAAAAAATCAATAGTAGCGTGATTTTGTAACACTGCATGCCTAATACTACTTATATCTACTGTTAGCTCTGATAATATTTCTGATGTGATGCTCATTTTTGTACTGACTCAAACATCCTGCACCACACTCAGCCTCACCTGGCTGTTAATTAACTGTGCAGCTGTGTGGTCATCTCCTTTAAACATCACATACCCATTTAGTGGAAAAACAGCTCCTAAAAGGTCTAACTCTTGATGTTCTACTACGGATGATTTAAGCTCATTAATATATTTCCCTGCCACCATGCGGTAGTATTTATGCCCAGGTGCTTGTTTTGTGCTGTCGCATTAGCTCGTGTAAAGTCTATAGTCACTAAAGTTTCATTGCCTGCATACTGCTTAAAGGTTTGGAGCTCAAAGCTGGGTACACCGATTAAACATGTTCGAAAGGGGTCTCCAGGGGTAGCTAAGCTTAAGCAAAAATCTTGCCTGTTAGTAAGACTGGCAATAGTGAGCCATATGTTTGGCCGGGGGTCTCCCCCTAAGTAGAGTGAGTCTCTGATAACCCACACACAGAGCAACATGCATGTAAATAATCCAATCACTGGCTGACAATGAGTACTGATAATGCCTTGTGTAGAAGGCATTTTACTGCCCAATATGTGCTCTCCTCTATACTTTCAGGCAATCTGCTCCCAGGCCTTAGCTGAGTTTGAATTGCCCTGGGGGCAGTCCAACTACGATTCTTACCACTACAGCTAATACAACAGAGCCACTCGTTATCTAATACTAAGGTGTGTCTTCTGAATAGCTCTCCACAGCCACCACACTGAATTGTTAGCATGGCAGAGACTCTGCACCACCCGCAGATGGCTTTTCTCTGTGCTGTAACACTGACTGATAACACCCCTGGCCCCAGCCCTTGGTTCTGGATGATCATTTGGACACTCTGTTTGGTTCTATCAGTCGACCAGTGACCTGTCCAAGTGTTTGCTCACTACAAATATAAAGGCAACATTAAAGTAAAACAATACACGTGGTAGAGTAATAAACTTACATCAAACAGAAATAAACGAGGTAATACACATAATTATGAGAAATTAGAGAAAAAATAGTGATTTAGAATGCTACATCATCAATTCCCTAAATATTGTACCATCACCAAGAGTCTGCAATAGCTGGCAAGCCCTGTTTCACACTGAAGACTTGGAGAACCCTTCTGGGGCAAGGTTTCCAAGTTTGCCTTGAAAAGGGGGTCCAGCTGTTATAAGTCCAAATTGGGAAGTCAAAGTGACCTGGGTACCGTTTTGGTGCAGAAACACCTGGGTCTGTTGGCATGCATCCAACCAATTACAGCCAGGGCTTGGCCAGAGCCAAGGCTTTAACTGGAAGGGTCTCCCTAACATCTTACAAGAAAGCTTCTATTAACAGTAGTTGGGAAAGTTTCTTAAAATCATACAGGTCTTGTAGATAGTTACACAAAAGTATGGGAAAATTTAGCAATGGTATCATGATTAAACTGCAAACAACTAAAAGAATACATATATATAACTTTAAATAATACCTTATGGATAATACACATTATAAAAAGTCAGTGAATTCACGCTATAACATTAACAATATATTTAAAATCGCTATTACATCATTAGTAACTGTGTGAGAACTCCGAGGGCACTGCTGCGAGCTTCGAGAGAGTACACAGACAGCCTTATCTCTCTTTCACTGTCTGAGCTCAGAGCACAGTTCAAGAAGGAATTCCGGGGGAGTAGAGAGAAACTTTTGCAGACAAACTGCGGGCATCTTCTCCCCCCTCTTCACTCTCTCCCTCTCTCTCGGCCTAGCTCAAAGTCACAGAAGTTATATCCAGTATAAGCAGAACAGACAATTAGGGATACAAACATCATAAAGTCACCCTAGGACACTGTCCCAGGAAGTTCAGATAACTTCCTACACATCAATGCATATATGATATTATAACAGAATAAAAGTAAAAAAGAAAACACTAAACAGCTTATAATCAATAACAGCGATAATTTGGAATTGTTACTCATTTTTGTGTGTTACAATTATTCATCATAATTGTTTCAGTCGGTTTCACCTTTCTTATCCACTGAGGGTTTAATGGCCCCACTAACCGCAGTGGCTACATAGGCTGCTTTGACCTGTTGATCCATTCTATCAGTTAATTAAATCATATTAACTACTGTCACTGTTTTTAGTAATGTTCTGAGAATTTACTGTGTTTTTTCCATTGGCATTATCAAAGGTCAAAATTCAGAACATTTGGTCTTTCGTTCTCATGTCAAAGTCTGGATGGGTCTTAATGGTCTGATGCAATCGATCAGTGAAGACAGAATACCTTTCGTTGGGCCCTTGCTGTTCATGCAAAAAGGCTTGTGGTCAGCCAGGCTCAGGCAGGGCACAGAGGGTAGGAAGGGCCAACTCCTGGGATTTTTGTAGCACCTGCAAGGCACTTTGCATTTGCATATGAGCATCAGCCCACGGCCCTTCTCCTAATAGCTGCTGGGTCGTGACTCCAAATAAAGGGTCACCTTGTTGTTGGGCTTTTGCTGCCTCCTGCACACACAATGACTTGACAGGGGTAAGATCACAGCAGCAACTTGCAAACAGTCCAATGGCAAAAGTATGTCGCACGTAAACAAATATTGCAGCAACTGAGAGGTAAAGGGTGATCGGAGACTGAATTTGGACACTGCATCTCTAGCCTTTTCCAGCAATTTCCAATCAAAGGTCTCCCACTGTCTCTGTCCTCCAGGTTGCAATGTAACAGGGAACGCCTGAGGAATAAACTGTCCTTCAATTAGGGCATCACGAACTATGCCTTTCCAGTGTGCAGCGTTTCTTTTATCAACTTCCAATGGGTGCAATATCTGCCACTGCTTATCACATTCCAAAGTGCCATCCCGACTGCTTCCCATACATGTAGCTAAAATGCTACAGTAGCTCCCAAGATTAAGTCCCAGTCCCAGGTCCATTTAAAAAGTTTCTTAAGTATAGAATCATCACATTTCAGTCCTCTCACAGAGAGTATATGTTGGAGGAGATTTAGGACTGCTGCTGGCGTTTTGTCCACCCCCATCTCCTCCCTGGCCACTCACCTGGATCAGGACGACCTCCTTTCCATGTCAGGTGCACCTTTCATGATCCCCTGGTCATCAGCAGCATCTGCTGCATGCTGCACATATCTCCTTTCCTCTGCTTTTTCTTGCGAGGCATCCTGCCAGGGCAGCAAGGATTGCGACCGACTTTCCAGCTCCTCTCACTCCTCTCACTTTTCTCCTTCGCTGAATATCTGCATTCTGCTGCGTCTGAGGGTTCCCGAGCTGCTTTTGACTCCTTCCCCCCAGTCATGGTAGTATCCCACAGCTTATCAGCAGCTTCTCTCCATTCTGACAGCTCATGAACAGGGTGCGCATTCTGAAAAAAGCCCTTAGCATGCGCTAAAAGACCAGGAACGTCCTTTTTAAAATCTATTCCTTGAATCTGACGCTTTTCTAAAAAGCAAGTAAATAAATCATATGCTGCTTGCCTTTCCATTTCCTTATTCGTCAGCGCTGTTGCAGCCCCACAAGGTCTCGGCAGCAAGTATCGGCCGGGCCCTTCTATAAGGTCGCCCGGGGCGCGGCACCCTCTTTCCTTTCTGCCGTGCTTATTCGCCGTCCCGGCTGCTTAGGACCCGAACTCCTTCGCCGCTCCACCGTGGTGATCACGTCGGGGTCACCATTTGTGGAGAATCGGCAGGAGAAATGCACACGACCACGGTGATGATCTGCAAATCTCGTTTATTCTATTGTTATTGCTACTCTTATACAATTGTTAATTAGGCTCATACATATTGCAAGAGCTAAGCTCATCATTGGTTATTGCTCAAAAGTTAACCCCCTCCATCATCACATACTTGTGGCCATTGTTTTCAGACTTGGCTCTCTACCATCCTCCTTGTTCCATGTCTTGTTACAATATCTGGGCTCAAGGATATGATGCCCCTGAGGTAATCTTGCCTACATGTCCCTCTATGTGACCCTTACCCCGTAGCCAGCTCCCGAAAAGCTCCCTACAAATAAGCCTTCATACAAATTGTGCACATGTACCAAACTGGGATTTGACCTTGCAGTACTGCTTTTTGTGTGGAAGCAGAACAAGGAGTCCAAATCAGTATCAGGAAGAGCTATAACAATTTGACTGATTCTTACACAATCTGAAACACCACACTGAAACCCCTGAGTTTAATAAGCCTTGTAGATGTAAATTAATAGCTTTCTTTATGTAGTTTTGATATAAAAAATACTTGTGAATTACTTCCAACTCTTTTCAATTAGATTTTAGTCAAGAAAAGGATTTTTGTCTTTTACATGACTAAAACTTTTCAAAGGTAACCTGAGGTTGAAGTTAGCTTTATGGAAAACTTACAGCAAAATTTTTGTTGATAGTGTTTTAGGAACTTGATACAATGTTGGCTGTAGAAACTGCTATTAGCTAGCTTATAATGCAACAGAACTGCTGAAGTAGTTAGGAGAAAATACTTTCCAAATGTGTGCACTGAGTTGTTTCTGAATTAGTCCCACTTGATGAGTTTTGAGAAACTGGGGGGCTAATTAAGATGGAGAGGGTTGTCTTCTTGAAGTAAATATCTTCTTATGCTTTGTTTTCCAGGAAACTCTTATTACCACTGTTCAGTCTACTTCCAGGTACAGTATGACATCTGATGTCAAACTTGAAGTTCCTCGTGATTGTGTTTCTGAAGCTTAGAAAGCTTTTATCTGGCTTTTCATCTGGAAGCTGAGATGTCAGGGGATGCATGAAAATTTCCATTTTGTGTAAAGTCCAAGTTGGCATCTATGTACCACTTTACAAGTGTGTCAGCTTACGAGGTGGATGCTTTTCTCATATTGGCAGGTGTCAGTGTGTGCCAAATGGTTTGTTTTGCACAGGCCATTATTTCTGGATTCTGCCACATGAAGGGAAAACACTTATTGCCACTGCCAACTGTTTTACTGACATGCATGCCTCGCTTTTAATATTTGCTACTACTGTTGCATCTAAGGAAGTTAGGAGGATTCTGTGTACAAGAAGAAAAAGCTGTCAGAGCTGGGAGGGCTTGAAAATCGCTTTGGAATACCACTGAATCAAACTTTGTAAAATTATATCCTGCTGACAATTGCCTGCTGTTGAAACCTCAGAGGACTCTTCATGAGCCTCTGGGTGGGGAGTTTCGGTTCTTAGAAGTGTCATGGGATGCTGCTATTTTAATGGCTTTTGAATGAATTATATCTTGGGCAGCGCACCGTGCCTTTAAATGCCTGGGGTTTTACTCTTCCCTACTAGGCAAATTTCTTGTAAGCTCTAGTACTAAGCCTTAACTGTACAAGCTTTTTCACTTGTCTAGAGTATTACTGGCCAGTCCAGGTGTTCCGTTGCCCTGAATTTGAAATATTTGTTGGAGTGGGGAGAAAGGACTTCTTGAAGCAATGACTTTTTTTTTCTTTTTATAACTTGCTGGTTGTCACTTCCTAAACTGCTTTTTCAAAAACTTTCTTTTAGTTCATGGTCCAACTGGGTGATCCCAGCAATAGCAGCACTTATCGTGGCCCTGATGTATCGTTCCTACATGTCAGAGTAAGCGCCTTACTGAGAACTAATGCAAGAAGAGAATGCATTCTCTGGGAGAAAACACAAGCAATCCCAACCCAATATGTTCCTGGACAAAAGCCTGATGTCTGAAGAAAACTTTGAGTTTTTCAGAAAACGAAACAATTCTTTTTCTGCTGTGCACTTTTCTTAATGTTGCCTTCTTATATGCTGCTGTGAAGTGATAAAAAGGCACCATTTCTCTTTTTGTATAACTTTTATTCTCTAATGAATTATTTGATAACTGTATTGGTTTCTGTGGTAGAATATTATTTTGTATGTAATACTGATTCTGGTTATTTCTCTTTAATCTGTAATAAGGTCATTAGGACTCTTTACATATACATTTTAAAGCTTTAAAAGACTACCAAAACTGTGTACATGTACACAACTTAACTTAAAAAAATCATGTTGTCTTCTTAAATGTAGTATGAATGAAATGCAAGTTAAATGTAATGAATAAAACTGAGTGGAGTTACAGGTGCCCAGAAGTGCTTGGGCCGTACCAATCAGCTATAATGAGTTTTTCCATTTTTTTGACAACTGCTCTTATAGTTGTTGTAGGTACTCCTACTAGCAAACTGTTCTGTTTGTCTCCCATTGAAAAATTCAGGTGAAATATGAAACTCAATGTTTGGCCCAATTATGTCTGTCTCAATTTTGTGAAAAATAGTTCTTTTTTTCAAAAAAAGGCAGAAAAAGATAACTGCTACTTAATAGTACTGTTCCTGCCAAACACTCAGGTGACTCTAGAATTTGTTCTGGAACTTTTAGCCTTCCATAAAATCTTCAACTTTGTCAAGTACATTGTGAGGGGAAAAACTGATAAATGAAATCTATTTCTGACTCTTCTGTGATGTGCTTTGGTGCTTTACTATGAAGAGGTGACTATTTTCACTGCTAAATACAAGATAACTACAAGTTTGCATTTTGTGGTGAACATTTTTAGTCATATGTAAATGATCATGAATAAAAGTTTAATTGCTTACACCTGCTGGCTCAAACACCTTCATTTCCAAATTCTTTGAAATGGGTGTCCTTTTGGGGCAGTTCTCAGAAGTGCTCTTACAGTAGCTCTCATCAACTTCATCCCAAGCACTAACTTTTGTCCAGTGTTTGCTGTGGCTTTCCCTCTGAATGTGGTGAAACAAAGTTTAAAACTTCAAGTTTTAAAAAGGATATAATAACTCACAAATCAAGTTTCATTTTTAGAACAACACTTGATTCCATATATCTAGGTGAGGCAAAAAAAAAAAAGGGCAACTTTAGAAAGTTTATCTTCTCCCCCTCCAAGAATTTCAGACAGATAAGTTTGTCCACACATCAGCAGATAGGGCATTAGAATTAAAGTGGATCTGTAATGTGAAACACTTGCTGTGAAATTCTTTTTTCCCATGCTGTGTGTGTTTTAATATGATGTTGCTCTGTTTGGGTCCTGTATACTGGATATTTATGCAATTCCCAGGAGTACTATGGAAGCTCAGTCCCATCTAAAAGTACTCAAGCTGGCATGTGCAGGGAATTTCCACAATGTGAACCAGAAGCATGGTGAGTAGAGATAAGTAGGCAGTGCTTCAAGAAAAAATATAATGTAGATATGCATTCCCCTCCACTGGTGTGGATACAAGCTGTTCCTCAGACATATACATTCCTTTTGGGTTTTTGAATGTGAACTGATTTTGTGAACAGATATAAACTAGAAAAGGCTTATTTTCCTTTTTTAATACTCTTAAGGTTAGAGCTGCTTTCCTTAGAGATGTCGTATAGAAATTTTTACGTGACTTTTGAGTATGAATAGGAGAAGAAGAGAAAATGTATATGGGTGTGGTGTGGAATGAATGACTGCTATTGAAAAAGCAGGTGAATTAAGGATAGTCAATGTTTTTACCAACTGACAGTAAAAAGAAAATAATTGACAGTCTGCTTTCTTCTCAGAACAAAATCCTTTGTCTGCCGATCCAATCTGAAAATATTTGCTCTAATTGTCTGATAATACTAATTTTTGTTTGAAGAGCCTGGCATTAGTGGTTGATGCTGTCATATTGTCTACTTGTACAACCTTGCAATGTTTGCACTGCCTTAAATTATTTGGGCATTGCATTTTTGGCCTTTATTTGCCTGTCCTCTGTTGTTCACAAGAAGCACAGTGATGGAGAGCTCTCCCTTAAATGGAGATGGCCTTGGCTGCTTCTTGGTGTCTGTGGAGTAAAGCCAGCACAGCTTGTTCACTTGCTCCCTCTGAGATGACAAGAAGAAATAGTGTGCTGTTCCTTTCTCTGCCTTCTTTGCTCTGTCATGCTGCTCTGATGCCTTTCCCTAGTTGTCAGTGGTGCTGTCTGGATTTTGCAGAATGCTAGAGAGAAGCTGGCAAGGGGGTGAAAGCTAGGTAAATGGAAGCTGTACACAAATTTTCTTCAGAGAGAAAAAATGCAAAGCTGCTGTTTTTATTTTCTGTATGTTTGACTACTGAGGGCAAAACAATATTTATGAATTTGTGGGTATTTGAAGCAAAACTGTTCCTGTATTTTCTGTAAGGCTGGCAATGACTTAACTGAAACACAGTGGAATGAGCTGTATCAGTGTGCACAAAACATACAGAACATAAATACTATTACAGCATTTTCTCCTGAATATAGTAAAGGATTTCAGAATTGGCACAGAAGTTACAAGAAGCAGGAGGAATACTCCTGCTCCTCTGTGCTTGCCTATCTGTGTCTGTGGTGAAGCTAGTAACTGATGGATGACATATTTGAATTCCACTTTACTTTCGTATTTTATTACATTTCTTCCTTTGATTTATTTGTTACGTGTTGAAATATTTTGAGTTTTTAAGTAGGTGGGCAGACAAGCACATGAATTAATGATAAATGTTGGAACATTGGATCTTGGTAGATGATTAATGCTGGATTCTCTGTTCTTTCTGAAAACTAGTTAGACTTGTTCTTAATCTTCTTACATGTAGGAGTATGCATATAGCAATCCTTGACATTTTCTTTGCAAGTTTTTTAAAAGTGGGGACATAAAATGTGACTTTCTAAAACTGGGAGCTTGCAATGGTCCATATTGATGCTGCTAAGACAAAGCTCAGAATGGACACAATTACACTCTCGTGTAAGGGAATAGATTTTTACTTTTATGCTGTGTAGTATAATTCCTGTGCGTGTACTTAAACAGTTTGCTGCACTTAGGCAGACAGAGCTTAAGTACTGCCCATGGCTGTCAGTCCAGCTCACTGAAAGTAGCCCTGTCAGGCAAGAATTATGCACAGGAGAGCCTCAGGGAAGGTTTTCTGGTGTTTCTGGACAGAACAACAGGGAACTCCTGCAGACCTTCAGAGTTCAGGACCTGTACCCTGTAGCACACCTACCACAGAAATACTCACTTTTTCCACACACCCTGATCTGTGGGTAAACCTGATTCCTGTTGCAAGAGTTCCATCTCTTTAGGTCTTGGATAAATACATCCATGTATTGTTTGAAATTATTAGATATTTTACCTGTCAATCATGGGAAAGTTCTGGAAATTGCTTCAAGGTTTAGGAGTGCATGAATAGAGAGAAAAAGGTATGCCAAGCATGGGGTGTGCTTTCCTAAATGACTTGTTTCCAAAAAGGAAAGATCATTCTCCTGTCACAGATTTCTGAAGCCAGTTGATGCTTTTAGTGTCACTCATCTTAACGTGGCTTGCAGGGATATCCATAAAAGGTGTGGTTTCTGCATTGATGCTTGAGGGTAGACATGAAAAAGAGCTTAACCTGCTGCTTAGAAGCACGGTGGTGAGCTGGTCACTGGAAACAAAAAAATATGTCCTTTCATTTGTAAACTGAGTGGATTGGCATCTTGTTATTTGGATCCATTTTCAGAGTAGCATTGCAGTTGATAACATTCTCTGCATCAGTCTGAGAAGGACAAGCAATTTAAAAACATTTAGGGAAGTTTGTATTAGAGCAGTCACGGCTTCTGGGGTCAGAATGAGAAAACCATGGGGGGTTTTTAGGTGATTCTGTAGAACTACTTTCTGACCCTATGGAAGTCACAAAAACATTTGAGAATGCAGGTTATATTTTGTTGTCACAGTGAGATCTTCAGACGTGAGGATATGGATGAAAAAGTTACTAGAATACAAGCTGGGGTGTGCAGACTTAGAGCTAAATAGCTGCTCTCAGGCAGCTCCTGGTGGTGGGATGCTCTTAGTCTTGCAAGACAATTTATTGCACCTTTTCTGAAGGTGAGACAATCACAGGGCTTGAGAAGCTCAGCATCTATTGGGTGTGCCAGCCTGAGCAGACAAGATCATCCTGCCTCGAGGTCTCAGGAGAGCCTTCATCTGGGATTGTATCTCAGATCACATATAACACCTCGACATGATCAGATTCTTCAAAACTAATTATGCTTTCTCATATAGTAGATTGGTGTCTTCAGCAGGTGAGGAAGAGCAGGGAGGGTGGCTGAAGGAAAAACAGCCTGTGAAACAAGGACTGTTGTCCAGGATTTTCTTCATGAGCTCTGTGCCTTCACTGCTAAGTGCAGAGATTTTTACTCTCTCCCCTCTGCTACGAATCCAGCATTGTTTTTCCTGCTGGAACGGATGAACTGACTGAATATTTATCCTGGTTCTTGGACAAAGTTTTACAGCCTGAGCAGACTCTGGCCTAGTTTAGAGTGAGTTTGGATATGTCTGCATCATTCCTGTAGGCGTAACCTCACTGGTTTCTGCTGGGCCGTGCTTCTGGTTTGCATGAAGCATGAGAATGCAGCTCCAGACTTGTCACACACTTTCATGTGGGAACCTTCCAGTTTGTGCTTGAAGTCATCACAAGTTCATTATGAATCCCTTAAAAATAGATGGCCTTCCTACTTCCAAAGCTGTTGTGAAGTTAAAAAAATTTAAAAAAAAAAGCATTGGGTTAAAAAAACAAGTCACCAAACTAGGTTCCTTTTGTACTTTAAAGATCCACATATTTTAAATCCATTGTTGCAGGGACTTCACTCTCGTGTGTAAAAGAAAATCCTGTGCAAATAGATTCTGATTTGGTTTAGAATGCTCAGGAATTGTAGTTGAAAAGGGTGTCAGTAATACAGCTTGCAAGCAAAAGGATGAGTGTAAATTCCCTCATAAATACAAATTTGTACATCTGTTAGATTTTCTTTTGTGTACTATGTAAACTACCAGCACAACTGAAAATCCAAAGTATGGAATGAATTAAGACTCCAAACTTTGTCTTGAAACTGAGCACAGAGTGAGCCCTGGCGTGTGAACACTGAGGCATTGCAGCTGTGTGCTGTGCTATGCAGTGTTATTGAAAAGCAAGCCAGGGGACTGTGTGTGTCAGTATCCTATTTCTTCTGGCACATTGCACTCTGGTAATTCTGTCTTCTGGGAAAACTTCCCTTAATACTCTCATTTTGAATCTGCTGGTACAATGCCATAAGAAGAAGGCTAAATTTACTTTAATACTTGTTTTATTACAGATTTTGGAAATGTCATACAAATATCATGAGGTTTATTATTCATTGGTCATATCCTGGCTCAGATGTTAACTCTGGAGATCACTAATATCTTGAAGGAAACAGGATTTCCACAAAAATTACATTCTGTATCATAAACATACTTTCTCTATTTTTAATTTAAGACTTCAAAGAAACTTTAAACTCAGGCAACAGTGTTCATTTTAGAGGATCAACCCCATCTACGCAATAAAGTGACATCAAAATGCTCTGAAAGAAAAACAGTTTTATTCCAGAAACACATTTGCTTAGGTATATGTATTTTTTAGCATCTTGTTGCATAAATCAATCATGTGTAGGCCATCCTTGTAAGATGTGGAGGCCACAAGCAGCTGTTCAGCATATGACAAATTTTCCCTCCTGTATGTACAACAAACTTAGCATATCTTTGTCTATGTGTTACACTATAAACAGCATAAACAGAAAGTAGTATTAAACCAAGTTTGAGTGGCTTTTGCTTAGGTTGGCTCAAACATTAGTGGAAGGTACACTATATATCCTTGTTATCATTCTCCTCCCAGTTCCTCCATTTCATGAAACAGTGTGAGTCTTCTTATTACAATTTAAGGAGCCCAAGTCAGAGTAAAGGCATTTCATATCTCTGCCTGTATTGTTATTGCTACTAGTAATAAAAATTTCATAGGGTTCATTTTATGACATCACAAGGTGAGAACTTGATTTGATTTCCACTCTAAAAGACAAAATGAATGTTTGCATCCCATATTTCAAATACTGAGGTTTGCATCCAAAAGATTTTTAATAGTTTTTAATTATTTTATGAGTTAACATGTCATCAGGCAATTCAGCAGTTAGAAGTATCATAGCAAAATAGAAAGTGCATGTGAGTGAGTGTATCAGGGCTCTTTAAATTGCTGGCAATAGAAAAAAATAAGGAAGGCAAGTGCAATTTTAACCTATTTCAATTGGTAAAATGAAAGTAAGTTTGCCTGGCCCAGTTTAAAGATATTTTGTACCAGTGAAGATGCATTCACAAGATACCTTGTGCTGGTAAAACAAGGTCACCTTCACCCCCTTTTTCCATTTGTACTCCAAGCTCCTTGAAACCTAGTGCCAAGGTAGCTGCACTTCTTGGAGGCACAGCCATGAAAGAGAGACAGTATTTATTAGAAACATTTGAGCAAAGTAAACAGATTCACTGAGCTAAAGTCAGTTAAGGTTGCTTAATGCCAAAGCCTAGCTGGATTATTGTTCTGTGCTGCTGAAATCTTGCTAATTGTTTATCTAGCTGCATATTATGGGGATATATGTTAACTGAAAAGGGGAAAGCTCTCATTATAAATCAAATATTCAGACTTACTGCTCATCTGTGAGTAACACTGAACAGTTCTTTTCTTTTTGAAAACCTCTGTACCCCCTTTACTTAAGAATGATAAACTCTCTTCCACATTCTCTTGAGTCCTTAATGCCTTCTCCTGTGGGACAAAACCTGTGTCTGCGTTTTGTAGCTGTGCCAAAATACAGCCAAGATAGAGAACTCAGCCCAAACGTAGAGCTGCTCTGTTGCCAGACAATGTGAGCAGTGAGGAACAAAAGATTTTTTAAGAGGTTGAGCTGATTCATTAATTTTTTTCCTTCACATCTATACCATATGGGATTACATGGCTTTTGTGAGTTCTGCTGCAGTGTTTTCTGCTTTCAAAGCTTTTCTTTCCCCAGCAGGGTGATCCAGAGCATGCCATGGGCAGGGGCAGCTGAGGGATCTGTATAAACACCCCATGCAGTCCTACTCCCCCAGTTTTACTGTGCCTTTAACTCAAAGTTAGGCAGAAGCAGAGGGAAACTCTGCCATTAGCAAATGTTGGGCCAAATGCTTCATAAGTTCAGGCTAACTCCCTCTGATCTTGCTAAAATAACAGGGCTCCGAGCCATAGAGTGGCTTGGTCTGCGTCCAGGAGAGTTTTTGGAAAATTCCTTCATTCTTAGTGGATTTTATTGATTTTAAGCACTCATGGTTCAGAGGAGGAAAAAGTGCTGCACACCCACCACAGAAAATTCATATCATGTATTGTCTGTTTTTGCAATGCTTGCCAGTGCTGGTGTGTTGGCTGAAGGCATTTGCTGACTTCCCTGTGGCCAAGGGTTTAAAAGCTACAGCTGAAGGTTTTTAAACATGCCTGGCTGTAGCAGGTTGGGTCGTGAGGGTGATGGTTCAGGGCTGCCTCCTGTGTTTCCACAATTCTTCCTTTTCTGCTGGTGTGGCTTTATCTTCGATTCTTCTTTCACAGGCACCTCTGAAGGCTGCTGAGCTCTCAGAGCAAGCACTTCCCTCAGGGCTCTCAGGGGTTCCTTTGAAGATGTGCCAGGATCAGCTGTGGCACGAAAGTCCATGATAATGAGGAGAAATCCAGCAACCTCAGGAGCAAGGCATCACCAAGTTGTGCTGAGGGACCATACGCTGGGATCCTTGCAGGAGACTTGTTAAGCTGATTAACTGCCAGAAAGGCTTTCTGTGGGGATGAGGAGTATAGTTATGTCAGGCTGCGGGCTTAACTGCAGAGGCATAATGAAGCTAACATTTTGAATCAGAGTAGTGTTGTCTCCTGTAAAAAATTACTATCACTAAAACATTTAATGATGAAAAAATGTAGGAAAACCCCTATTTTTTTCAGTGTAATGAAAGGCAAAAATAATTTTTAGTCTTAGTAAATTATTTTGAAACATGAAATGTATAAACAGAAAAGAATATAAAGTGATTGATCTTTTTAAAATTAAGAACAGTCTTTACATTTGGTTTTGATTTCTTTTTAAAAAGAGAAGAAATTATAAGAAACCTTTCCCTCCTACATGTCCAGTAATTTTTTTAATTCAGTGTGGGAAAGTCTTTGTTCCTGTTGTCCTTTCTATCTTTTGTCACCACAAAACTTGGAGAAGCCTCTTATCCTTTCTCTATCCCTGCCTTGCACTAGTGGCAACAATCAATCTTTTTATGGTTATCCAGGCAGTTTAATTTATCTTTCCTGTCCTTCCCCATTGCACAAGCAGACCAATATTCTTTTGTTTACTTGAACCTTGTGTCCTTCTGGACTATGTGAAGGCAATAGTCTCGGGACAGAGTCCAAGGCAAAAGAGTTAAATTGACCCTGTTGCATGACAACTCCATTCAGAGGTTCACTGCTTAATTAACTATTTCTGTTGCCTAAGAGCCACTGTCATGGTCCAGTATCCAAACTGGAAGGAGAAATGTTCAGAGTTATGTATTCCCTCAGACCTAAGCCAAGTTCAGAGACACCAGAGAGCAGGAAGCCCGAGGGAAAACTGACTCTGCTTTGGGGACAGAGAACTTTTTTGGGCTCCCCAGGGAAACCTCTCTCCAATTCCCTGCCTTTTGGCCCAGCATCAGCCTTTACTAAGCTCCAAGCCGTCAGATTTAGGGAGAAGCAGCAGAGCAGCTGGGAAGCTGTGGAAGTGCTGGTGGTACCAGTTAGACTCACTCCAGCCTACTGCTACTCTCAGGTGTGTGCAAGCCTGAGCCATCATCCTTACCCACAGCCTGGCCATAGCTGGGATTTGGGATACACCAAGGCAACAAATGTGGTGGTGGGTTAAGTTGCCAGCTGGTGCCTGCAAGGGTCCCTGAGCTTTGCCTCTGCACAGGGTCACTGAACAGGGATCGATGCCTTTGTTAGAGCTAGGGATACATGCAAAAATGTAGCTACAGATGTGAATGGATTGCAGGGTCCCCCTTGCCATGTCAACATTGTAAAGTGTGGGATTCTTTCTGAGTTTGATGACCAAGTTTTTGCAGACATCAGTTTTTAATATGGTTGGGCAAGAGGGAAAAACTCATTCATTTCATTACAATCTCAGCCATTGTTCCAGTAACTTGTATTATTAACTTTACCCCATTTCATTTCTCTATCAACCCAATTTCTAAGTGGGGGATAAGACTATGACTGATGCTGTATTTGCTGTTCTAGCTTTAGGAAGCTGGAGACTGAGCACAGGACAAATGCTCTGGTGGGTCATAGCTGCCTTCTGATGTCCCAAGAAGAAAATGGGATGCAAACAACTTGAGGACAGTATGGCACAGACTGGGCCAGGGCTAAGGTTAGGTTCAGATGAAGGGCCACCTTTATTCAGGTAAATGAGAGATGAGGCCTTGTTAAAGGACGGATTTAAGATCAGGCTTCTTGGTGTACTGATATGTTGGTGTGCTGATGTTCTGCCTGAAAAGGAGGGCAAGAGGAGGTGATTGCAATTCCAATCCAAAAGAGGCCCAGGTTAACAGAGAGAAGCCAGCTGGGGTTACAGAAGTGACCTCCCTGGTTTGTGGCCATCTCTTCATGAAGCTGTCTCACTTGACCAGTGCTCCATGGAGGAGCAGTGCTGTGTCACTGGGCAGTGACCAACCCCTTGGATATGCTCACTGTCTGCAGGTAGTCTGGCTGCTGCTGTGGGTGTAGTGCCACCCATGCCCCCTGAGATGGGTAGAGCTGCCTAGACTAGGTCTGTGCAGTGGGGACCTGGGCCTTGATCCTGTTTTATTTCCTACTGCTGATGTGCTGTTGCTAAGGGTGTCAGAAACCAGACAAAAATATTGCCTGATGCCCAAAACTAAAGGTCCTAAAAACCATGCTTAGGTGTTGCATCTTAGGTGTTGCATTTTTTGTACCCACAAAAAAAACCTTTCCCATCTGTCTTTAGTTTTCGGAGTGACTGCAGTAGCATCTGTATGTGTATCCAGAGAATTCCCATGTATTAATCAGGCTGAGCAGATGGATACCTTGATTATAGGAACCATAAAATAGATATTCTTTTGTGTAAAGTCCCTGAGGGCATGATCTGGGAGGAATAGCCCTGGTATCTTCTGAGAACACAGACAGGCTGAGGCTCAGTGTGCTACATAGGTGGAGCTAAACTTCTCTTCTAAGAGATGAGGGGCAGATAAAAGGGATAAGGAATCTGGAGTCTTTTGCTCATTTGGGGAAAAATGCTCTAAAGCATACTACTGATCCTAATAGCTCTGAAAGACAGGGACTGGTGGATTTAGCCCCATTCTGCTGGAGGTGTCAGCTTTGTGCCAGGTTGGTCTATAACCCAGTTTACAAGTCAGCTTGTACATTGGTACAAGCCCATCTTCATAGATGAGAGTTTTGCAGTGGCCATGACTGTGATGGATGAAGTACAGAGAGAGGGCAACATCTCCATGGGCTCAGCAACCTTCACTGGTGAACAGAGAGATCTTTAGCAGGATTGAGAACATCTGAAATTACTTAGACATAAGTTACAGCAACCTTTGTTTTCCAGTCTCATCCTATATTTCACTTGGGTCCTACCTATTGGGAAAAATTAACATAGCTATTCAATATTTTGAGTATTTAAAACATTTTCTGTGCTAGTTTTTTCTCAAAGCAATTATATTTTTAAGGAATTATATTTTATAATGTAAAATATAAACATTTTGCATTGCTTTCCAAAATAAATGTGGAACTGATGAAATGCCACATTTTGAAACTTATCTTGAAATGAACCTGTATTTTCACCTCTCTTTTTCATCAACTGATTTTATTATTTTGCTTACTGACAACTTTGAGGTGGTGAAATTTTTTTCCCCCAGGTAATTTATTAAAAAGCCTAACTAATTACTTTTATAGCTCTCTGAAAAGGTTCATCATTAATAAAGAGCAAAAGAGTTCAGTCCTGCCAATAAAACTTTGGACTGTTTGATTGCCAGAATCTATTAATCAGTAAAAGAAGTGTTTTAGTGTTTGTGGGTGAGAGAGAACCTAAAAGGAAACATCTTGATACACTTTTAATTTTAGCCCTTAAATTGCAATAAATTATCTGTGTATAATGTAATTGAATTTTTCTCCTAAGGGGAAACATATCTATGATTTTGTGACAGGGTGAGAGTAAAACACTGGAATGTAAAAAGGAAAATTAATCAACAGAATAGTAAATAATAATTAAAGCCCTGGGTCTAGGGAACGGGATGACATATCTATGCTTTTACATGATCCCTTCCACTAGTGTCCTTAATTTATTTTGCAGACAAACCCCAAAGGGTTAAGTCCTTGATCTGCCTGTGCTCCAGATCTAAGCCACTTGTTTGTTATGGAAAGAGCATATATCTCCATCCTTGGAGATAATCAGAACTTGACTAGACGTGACCCTGAGCGATCCCATCTAATTTTAACATTGACTCTAACTTCAAGGCTGGCCCTGCTTTGAGCAGGGATCAGACTAGATGGGATCAGGAGGATCCTTTTGACTGAGGTTTTTCCATGAGTTTATGTACATATGTAAAAGTGTATGCAAACAATTACTGAAAAAGGTTACTCCTTGGCTCCAGGCTAAGGATACAAGATTCACACTGAAAGCATCACTATGAAATTTGTCATAGGGCACTTTGGCTAAATCAGTGAGTCGAGAAAATTATTTACCTTGCTATTCTAAAGTATTTAAATCCTGAATTCTGAATTAAATTCTAAAGCATTAAAAGCAATCAAATGACCTATAGAGCAGTCAACCCATGTGAGTAAGGGGCCACTATTTAAAGATTTTTTCAAGTTAAGTATCTTTTTTCCAAGATATTTATTTCTTGGATGAAAAAAAAGCCATAAACAGTCTTGAATTCTTTGGTATTTCTCACTCAGAAACAGGTAAATCCAGGAGTCCTACCTGCCTGCACATTAAAAAGTGACCTGTAACAACAAGATGGAGGTGATGGCCTAAGACAGTGTGGAGGCAAGTTTTTGGTGTCTCTACCAGCATGACTTGATCAACAGTTGCTGAAAACCTCTCCCTAGTTCTTTTCTTTTCCTCCCTCTGTTCCTGTTCTCCTTCATCTTGTTCTTCTCTCTGTAGTTGCTGTGTCTAGGAAGAGCACCTAAATCCCATCTAAGACCTTTTTAAATGGCCATGATGCGTCTGCTGAAGTATTTGTTCCTAGGAGGTGAAACACCATCAGGAGAAAAAGCCTCCTAGGACACATGATGTATTACTGTGTGTTGGTTTCTCAACTTGCAAATTCAGAGCTACTCCAGTTTTTGGAACAGAATAAGAAACTTTGAAAGTTGGATGGATTTTGACAGTTGTTCAGAACTAGAATTGCAGCAAGTGTTTCTTCAGTCTGATCTCAGAGGGTTTAATGAGGCTTAGGTTCAGGCAGTCATCTGTGAAGTCTGAGAATTTTGTAACCTAATGCTCAACTGCATTCAAAGGAAGTTGTGTAAGAAGATGAAAATCACTTTGCAGTGGGTTAAAGGAACAATATAATTGGGAAATTATATAGAAGCCTGATCAGAGCTTAGGGTGATCCCAGTATAAGTCAATGTAACCCTGTGTCAGTCCAAAGATTTATTCCATCTTTCAGCATCTGTGAGTAGGATGCCAGAGCAGCAAAGCAGTTACTGGTGTGCAGTACTGCAAGGGAGAGGAAAGCAAAAAAACCAAAAATCCTGAAAGCACGGATGGAAAAGTGAGGAGTTGTCTATTATGAAATCACTCAGAGATCTCTTTATTATTCATTCATAGCATCAAGTTCAGGGTTTAAAATACCTGGATATTTAGATTAAATATTTGAAGGGTAAGGAACACAGAACCATTTAAAAAGAAAAAAAAAATGTGAGAACTGAATTGTGGAAATTCTTCCATCAAAAATGAGTATTTGACTAAATATCTAATTAAAGCCAGATGCACATGCAATGCCTATTTCTGCAGTGTTTCACCTCAGAAGGTTACTGTAAAAACAGTGTAAATGGTGTTCTGGAGACAGAAATCAAAACTGTGTTGAAATGAAACATTTAAACTAGAAATTCTCTCATTGACTTGCTTTGACTTTTACCAAATTAAGTCAAAGGTAAAATGTCTTATAAAATCCCAAAGAGACAGCACTGAAACTCAGGGGTTTTTTTCCTTGTTAGCATTTCTCTTTCATTTCTTTCTTTCTCTTAGGCATGTAGATCACCCTCAGAGATGGGAGGGCTGGAGCAGGGCCTGGGGCAAATGCTGAGTTTTGCATCCCAACAGAAACCTGTTGCACATTTTGCAACTCTAGAGAACAGTGTGCCTACCAGCACTACTGAGAAAGAGCCCTGTAGTGATTTCCCTCTAGTGATGAAATATGTCAACTACAGATTATTCTACATATCTAAAGTACTGGCACAATGCAAGCAGTTGTTTCTTCCTTCTTTTGAGCAGACACTTTGGGAGGGGAAGAAAAGAGAATCAGAAGTTTATTGTTGTGTGAAGCACCATAAAGTCAAAGTGCAAATTACAGCACTCTACTGTGAAAAAAAAATCCCAGCAATCAACCAAGCCAACCAACTAATCGGGCAAAAAACCCACAAAAACACTCAAACAAACAAACAAAAACCCAAAAAACAAAACCAACCCACAAAACAACCATCAAAAAACTACCCTCAAAGCATCTTTTTAAAATTAGAAACAAAGTTTTGCACTAAATACACCACTACATTTAGTTCAGTATTCTGGAAAGAAAACAGCTACCTCTTCAACTGAGTATCACAGTGTATTTTCTGATGGAACAAATAACTCTTATTCAATTGTTTTCTTAGTATTTAGAAAATATCTCATCTTCTCCAAGCCTGAGATATTACTTTAAGTGTTGTCATTCTATGACAGGGCTTGAAAATTATAGGAGAAATAGGAGTGGGTTAAACTGATTTTGCTAAGTCAATGAAGAAATTATTTAATTAATGTAGGCACAAAATGTCTTAACTAACCTTTTATTATTTTCTAAAGAACTGTCACTTTTGGTGCCAGAAATGTGTATTATTCCCCTTGAATAATTACGATATTAATGGTTATTGTAAAATAAATTTGGCAGCGTGAAAAAGGTTTTGGAGATACTAAGTTTGATGATACTTCTTTAAATAACTAGGTAGATACAAAGGAAAAGTCATTAAAGAATGCCCTGAAGGGCATCAGAGCATGAGTAGAGTCTGTGTGGGCACAGAATGCCTGTGGGAGGCTGACATGGAGAGAGCCCAGCCTCACCTTCACTGGTGTCTCATGCCAGATTAGAGAGCAGGTAATTTACACCTAGCTCGAGGTGCCTCTTACATGGGTTTTCTTGGCCTCAAGAAGGTGTGAGCAGAGGGGAACGAGGTTAGAATTAAAAAATGCTGAGAGATTTGAAGTAGGGGTGACTTTTATCAGAGTGATAAAAGGAAGGTGGTGCAGTTGGGCAGGAGTCACTGAGTACTGTTGCTGCACAGGGAAGGATCAGAGGACATTTGGGGACTGCAGATCCAACAGTGCTGCAATAACATCCCAAGCAGTGAAGAGCATGCATGGGTGATTGTGGAGCTAAACCAGCCAAAGGTCTTCAGAATAGGTAGTTTTATTTTTATGTGTAATTTTCCCAAGCCTTGATGCAAGACCTAGGCTTGCTGATCTCTTCAAGTTTCTTACTTATGGCTGCATGAATTATATTTTCTGTGGTTAAATAACAAAGTTTGCTGCCTGAGGATGAGGTGGTGGCTTTGCAGTCCCAGAGTTTTTCATATAAAAAGTCTATCAAAAATGAAATGAAAGGAAACGGAGCCTCTCTAGTCCTGGTTGATCTGAGAAATGCAGAGCACTGAGTGATTACATGATTAGATACCAAAATTTTTAATGAGTTAAGTCATGAGTTGATCACAATTTGTTAAAGCTGAAACACTGGATAGGTAGTCTGGTTTGCATAAATGGCTTATATTCTGGTTAGAACCACCTTCTTATATGTTATCCTCAGTTTTGCAGGAAAGGCTTGATGCAAAGTGCTAAAGTGAGGTGGCAATTTTTTGGTTCATCCTGACTTGTACTCACTCACCTCTGGCAAACCCTGCCATGTGTCTGAGTCCATCAGATCACCTAAGACAGGGGGACAAGGTGGGGCAGAAGGGACACATGCTTTCAAATAGTTTTTGGGGACACGCCAGACACAGTTTTGGAGGGCTGCTCTGCCATAATGTGCAGCTTTGGTGAGGGAGGTCCATGCCCAATATGTCCAGCTCCTTGGAAAGGGGAAACACCTCACTGCTTCCAGCCATCTGGGCTGTGGATGCACGGATGAAATGTGGTGTGTGTGAGACAACTGATGTAGTTTAAGCATTTTTCCCAGTTTTTCAAGATTCAACAGGACAAAGCCATCACCAACTAAGCCTGACCTTAGGGCTGTGAGCAAGAGGTTGAGCTGAGACCTCCTGAATGGTGCTGTGATCCTGTGGCCTGGGCTGCTCTGCAACTGCCTCCAGATAAACTTGTTTTATACCTGATCTTCCTCTCTCTTATCCTTTCCTTTTTGCTTATTTGATCACCTTTTTAACTTCCGTCTTACATCCCTTTCCCCACCTCCCCCTGTCTCCACTCATATTAACAGCCTGTCCCAAATCACTTTTTGCTCACTGCTCCCAGTTTTGCTGGATCCCACCTCAACTTTGCTATTGATGACATCTTCAACTTTGGAGGGCATTACCAAGGTGGATGCCCAAGTCTTGGGAAGTACAGTGTGCCCAAAAGTCCCCAGCCCAACCTTCAGCTGTCATATCTGTCCCTTGCTCACACATCCTTCCCCTCAGGCCCCCGTGAAACCCAGTTTCTCCCACTGTCATCTGTCACCACCAGCAATTTCTCCATGTCCTGCTGAGAGAGATGGCACCAGCTCAGGGACCAGCTGTCTACCTGCAGTCATTAGACATCATCTCATTTCTTCCCTCCAGCTTGCTCCTTAAGTCATCAGCCTCTCCCTCTGCCCAATCTTTCTCCCCTCACATCATACTCTTATTTTTTATTTTGCTTTTATACACTATTCAGCAAGTGCAGAAAGACAGTGTTAACAAATATTTAAAGAGTTTCTACTGGGTTTTTTTGGTATTTTTTGGGTTTTTTTTAATGCATTTTCTGCAAACCCAGTAAGGGAAGGTGGAAGAAGGAAGGATATTTTAGTTGCCAGATACTCTCCATATCCTGTGTACTGTGGTCAACAATTGGAAAAAAGGCCCACCATCCTGTTAATTCTAAATTTCAGTCTCAGTGATATCTCAGTGATTGAGATATCGATTTGAACAAGTAACACTAGCAGCAAAAATGTCTCCCAAAGCTGGAGGGCTGCAGAAGCTGAAAAATAATCAGCATCACTTTAGCAAACCTGAAAATCACTAATATTTGAACAAGTTTCTCTGGGGATTTTAATTATATTTAAAGAGCAATTCTTCTTTTGCACATGACAACAAGAATGGTGTCTTCTGTGTCAGCCAATTTGCATCCAGGCTACTTTTGAACTAAATTATGCATATTTTAGAAATTAAAATAAATTATTTTTGTGTTTTAGAGTTGTTAGCATCTCAATACTGATGTAAAAATACCAACCCATAATTAGATCTTTTACATTCCCTCTAATGAGATCACGTCTCCAAATGTTAATTTTGGATATATAGCCAATACAAAACTTAAGGGCACATCAATTTTTTTTCAACAGCACATTCACTATGTATGCTCTCAGTTTTACTTGCAGCAATTGGGGATTTTTGCCTAAAAAAATCCCTACTATAACACTATAAACTAAGATGCTCACAACAAATTATTTTTCTCCTGCAAGTGGACTGGGGATGAGAATAAATGTTATTTGTAGTCAGGAACCCAGTCAAAAACTCTCAAGCCACTTCACAGTTTTCAGTATAGTTTAAATGGCTTAATAAAGAGCAGGATACAACTGCTGGTGCTGAAAAATGGAAACCTTTTCTCCTGTGGGAACTTAATTAATGAGGATTAAAAATAATCAAAACAAAACAATAAAAAAACCTCTAATTTGACAGCTCTCTGGCGGGCATTGCCAGGCTGACTATGTAAGGACTGTTTGACCTTGTAAACTCAGCAGATTCAAAATGCATCTGGGTATGTACCAAGCCTCATTGTCACACCTGCTTAAAACCTCTCTGTTCAAACTTACATCTTCAAGTACTTATAAGCTTTCATTTAAAAGGGAAAAAAAAAAAAGTAGATTTCGGCCATAATACTTTTTTTACTGAATGGTACCCAAAATGCCTATTTTATGTCATTACCTTTCTGTAACTACATCTATGCAATGCTGCATGATATCAGCCCCTTTAAAGCAAGAATTGTTCTCCTACAGACATTTTGGCTTAAGGCATGCAGCAGCCTTCCTTAAAGTAGGAAAGTCGGATCAACTCTTAAGTACTTTACAGCTTTACATTTCAGCAATGGGATGTCAAAGCAGCTTTGCTTGGCATGTCGATTAACTCCTGTGTCAGGGTGTAACAAGAAAAGGCCACAAAAGCTTTAGATAAATACAGGAAGAAAGCTGTTAAATGTGCTTCAGTGGATATTTATTTCCCTGTTTCAGAGCCCTATAAGGCTCTGCACAGCTGTAAGAATCAGCAGCTCCAACAGACAAGTAGCATGTCACTGCACATCACGGAATCACAGATGTTTTGGAGAAGAGTGAACACATCAGGTGTGTTCTGGAAGACGGTCTAAAGCACTACGATGTTGAAATACCCCAAAAGCATTAATCATTAGTTAAGTTTAGGATACAAAGTACTGATCATCTAACCTCATTCCTACTAATTAAGCTGAGAAGGGGGGAAGAATCCACGAGGCAAGCATCCACCACTCTTGTGGCAAAAGAAAGGGGCTATTAATTTTCTGCTGGTAATACACAAAGGAATATGTTTCTATGCTCCAAACTATCAAATCCATCATGTACAAAAAGAGGCCAGCAATTCTTTTTCTTTGGGATTTATTCTCTTCTGAGACTGTCGTCCCAGGCCTTGGCAGGAGCTCAGAGTGAACTAGGACAACCCATCACCTCCCAGAGACACGGATGAGAAAAATGCCATCAAACTTTCTTCCCAGTATGGCAGCAGATACTGCAGCAGTTCAGTCACACAAGTCGCCCATTTATAAGCTGCTGATCAATATGAATTAATGGTGATTTTGGGAGAGTATATTCTCTCAAACCCAGAGGGAAACAGTCTGTACCTGAAGATGAAAAATATTCAAAGTAACAGCAATAAAAATACATGGATTTTGTAGCCAGAATAGGTTGCCCTTAATACTGGTACCTAATTTTCAAAAACATAAAGCATTTTTGTTAACATTTTTTACCACATCAGAAGCTGATATCCTACATGAAACCAAGGCAAGCACTGAGGTTGCTGACACTTGCACAAGTCAGATTCTGATGTCTGTTTCACATTGTGTATGCCCTAGAGAAGGTACAGAACAGCACTGTTGTGCAGTTCCCTTCAGGTTTCTGCAGGAAATCTCTCTTGCAGCCTTGCAAAGTGCTCATTTTACAACATTGCTGTGGCCTTTACTATTGCAGCTGATGACTACTGATTGATTTTTAAATTAGTAGAATTTTCCCTGTTGAACATGGCAGTTAATAATATGGTTTGTGATGGCAATTTTTGTAAGGGTAATTTTGGAGGAAGATAATTCATCTGCATTCAGAGGCTATTTAACCACTTTCCCTCTGATTATAAAATTTTTGCTTTAAATTCTAATTAAATAATTTCCAGTGATTTTCTACTGTATCTTGTGCATTAGAACCCCCCAGCATTTCTCTGCCCTTATTTATTAGTTTCTTCAGGAAAAAAAATGATCCCGTTTTCCATCTCTGGAAAGTCCCTGGCTGTTGTTTATAAACAGTCTGCAAATATTCACTTACAGCACATTTCCCTTTCATTTATGGCCATTTACCATTTGTTTGGTATTGGCAGTGCTGGCTGTGGGTGTGGGATGTGTTAGCTTCAGATTAGTTTCATAAGAGTAGTCTGCCTCTTCCATGACTTCTCAGGTCCAAAAGCAGTTTGCAGTTTCAGGATACAGTGGAAGCTGAAAAGGGTGGGTGTGCACGCACTGGCTTTCCATAACAAACATTCTGTTGTGCAAGTATAGCAAAAGGTCTCTGGGTTTAAAATTCTTGGCAACCTGTGCAGCTAAATGCACACTGAGAACAGCTGCTCAGGAGAGACTGAGTAATTGCTGTGGCTGATGCCTGCAAAGCAGAGGAGAAGGGGGGCATGGAGAGGAGTATGATAACCTGATGTGTGCGTGGGCAAGTCCCACACATTTCCAGATTTGTTGTGGGGCTACATATCCCAGTGAGTGCAAGATGTGTTGGGTAGTTTTGCATATGTCTCTCTGGCACAGTTCTGTTCACTGACCTTGTGCTTTACCCATAAATATGAGTGCAGCAGATGGAGGTCAAGGCACTGAGATTAAAGGCAGTATGAACAAGGGAGCAAAGGTCATCAATGAAAACAAGACAGGTTGTAGCAGGGGGGATTTGAATCACACACATTCAGGTTGTCTGGCCTGTGGATTCAGAAAACCTTGTTGAGTGTCCTCCCTGGACTGTGTCCCACCCAGGGTCAGCATGGGCCTTTGGGCAAAGCTGGAGCAAAGCTGTTGAGCACATTTTTGTGGGTGCTGAGGACTTCTTAAACAGTCTTTTTTTACATTTTTTTTTTAATCAGAGCTTTTGTTTATACAGTGCAAACTATTTGTGGGCTGAAGGAGTGTGATATCTGGCCTGAGCCACAGTATGAATCAACATGATCCTAACACACTGCTTCAAACATCTCAGCCGTAGCAGATACCTTCTCAGTAGCATACAGAAGTGTGGCTGACTCTTTTCAGTATCTGATTGCTGCTACTTTCTGCATGAACTTATTTCAGTGAAACACCAATTTACATTTGCCAAACACACTGCTCCTGCACTCTAGTAGCAAAGCTAAGTGATTCTTACAAGTGTTTAATTGTAAAGGGGTACGGTATTCCCAAAGGGTGCTATTTTGGAGAATAGACATAACAGATCAGCCACAAGTGTAAACAAAATATTGAAATGTATGGTATAAAACTAATCACATACCTATTCAGTAATTAATAGTGTAGAGTTTTTATTTATCATATCTGCCAGGCAGAAGTTGAGGTGAAAAAATTAATCTGAGTGAGCCCCTTAGTAATGAACCCCATTACAATATTCTTTTTGTAACGCCATCCCCTAATAAGCTTCAATCTTTCTGTATTTATACAATGCATATCTAGAGACTCAGAGGGTGAGAGGAGTTTAAATTTAATCCTTTTCCTTTGCCCTTCTTTGTGAAAGAGGAAAAAGCATGGAGCTGTACACCCAGACTGGTGGCCTCCAAGGATCCTGGGGCCAGGGGGAGTAAGAACAGTAGCAGGAGACCAAACATTTCACCTTCCTGCACACTCCCTCTTCCCACTGCTTCACAGAGGAACACAGCATTACAGTGACTGCTGGCAGCGTGGCTTCATTGCGGAAACCAACAGCAGTAAAAGTTATGAGGGAAAAAAATAATTGTGTTGGTGAAAATACTACAGCTTTAGTAAAGTATTTACTAATTGAAAAAATGGATGAGTGCATTTCAGGAAATTAGCAAGGGACTGCAGAAGAGCTGAAAGCTACTATGATTTCCTTTAATTGTCTAAACACTTTCTCCTTTCTGGCTAAGAATTGCATGAAGAACTATTACATAGCTTGTATATATGGTTGTTTAAACTTGTATACACTTTCTCTTGAATTTTGTGATGATACACTAAAATATTTTGCAGCTACACTAGAAAAAAGGCATGTGTTTTGAACTAATAGTCTAGTTCTGCTTTTCTAGCACAACAGAGAGATATTAAAGTTGTTAATTCTCAATATTTATAATGGTTTCATATATATGTTCTTTATGGCTATTGTGCAAGGTAACACATTTTTTTAAATTATGCTTGCATTACACAACACATACTGCATAGCCCATGTAACTATCACAAATTCTTCTTCTGTGTTATTCAGGATCAGTGCCTGCAGGCTGACCTGTCAGGATGAATTCCAGGCAAGTCACCAGTTAAATATCTAAGAACACCCATCCAGTCAGCAGTAGTTCAGTTTGCCATGAACTACTGATTCTGTGGTAATACCTATATCCATAGAAAGGTATTTCATCAGTTCTCAGAAACCATGAGGCATAACCAACCCAATTCCTCTGCCTGCAGGAGCCCCTTCATTGCTATGTTAATCTCACAAAAATTTGTGTTGAATCTGTTTCCTGCTCACACACAAAGACTTTGAGTTATTTGGCTTCAACCAGAATTAATGTTATCCTCTTAGGGGCTCTGTGAATTCGATATGAGTTGTAGTTTGTTGACATATGGCAGTGGAAAAAAAAACAACACTCAATGTCTAGCCAAATTTGCTGGTTATCGGGGAAAGTTTGTAAACTTGTGAGCATTGTTTGGAAGTTGTCTTCCCATTTTATAGTATGTCACTGTAACTATCTAAAAAGTGATCCATGATGTACACAAAAGCACTATGAAATCTTATACCTGCTCTTTTTAAAGATCAGCTGAACAAGTGAGGTTATGAATAGAGAAAAATTTTGATATTGTTCAGGAAAAAAACAAAGAAGCTGCATTTCCAGCCACCTCTCATCTATTTTTTCATTCGGGATAAAGTGTCTGTCATTGCAACACTGCAATGTAGTGGGAAACATTAGATAACCACAAAACAGTATTAAAGCAAAGACATAATTCACAGGACTGATTTTTATGTGGTGATCAATCCCCCTCAAAATGGAGCATCAGCAGATCTGAGGCAGCAGATATCACTGTGTAGGGTTGATGTGATCCCTTCTGCTCTCATTAAACTCAAGCCTTCTTCTGAATGTCATAAATTCTAAAGAAACAACCAAAGGGAAAAGGCTTTTCCATTTCCAGAAAAGAAGTGAACTTCGGCTTTCTGTACTTCTTTATGAAGTAAGAAGACTTTCTTTACTTTTTTAGGAATTGCCATACAATTTCCATTGTTCTATGCATTGCCAACACATGTGACTAGGAACTCTCAGTGGAACCACAACAGTGAAGATTACACAAGTAAATTATACTTTCCATTATAAAACTCATCTACCAAGAGAAAACAAAGACATGAAGTATCTGGTTTTCTTACTTTATTTTCTTGCATACTTCTTGAATTTGATTAGAAATAGGTAGTAAACTTTTCTTTCCCTATAGTTTATAGGTTTTTACTTGCAGTGCTATTTTTTTTTAACAGGTGTGCATAAATCTTCCTCAGTTTATGGGTTTGTTGGCTTTGTGACTGTGATGAAAATCAGAGCATATTGACATGTAATTCAAAGCCTAAAGAGATAAATAAGGAAAATAAAAGGAAAAGTTTTTCAAGAGACTTAATTCATGATTAGTGAATAGGCAGTGTTTGGTTGTGATACAACAAAACAACCACCTCATAAAGCTGTAGTTGGTAAAGCTCCATTTTCCTAAAAGTGTAATATTTTTTCAAAATCCTGAATTCTAGGGCTATAAAATCTGGAAACGGGCTTTGAAATGTAACATTTACTTCTTATGGAGAATCTTCCTTTTTGGAATTTTCATTGAAACAACTGAAGAAAAGAAGAGCTCTTATATGCATCATGTCTTGAGAAGACATCAAGGATCCAAGGAAGACAGAAAGACATAGAGGGATGCAAGGATTTTTTGAATAGGACCTAAGAATTCCACTAACAATTTCAAAGTCTCTGGAGAGCAGATAATGAGAGATCCATTTACATTTATTAAAAAGGTAACTAAATTACTGGTCATTCAAGGTAGATAGAAAAATTAGAAGTTTTATATTTCACTGTCTTCACTAAGTTCTGAAGTGTTAGATGCAATAACTTTAAAAATAATAATGTAAATATTAATAATTTTAATAGCTACTAAGAATATTATTTACTGAAACCTGAAAGTAAGTTGTCACAGGTCACTGAAGTTCAGATAGTAGCAGAAAGATAAATAGTTGTATCACTGAAATAATTAATAAACATATATGTGAGTACATTAGGTGCTGAACATTGCCCTTGGCTACCCAGGCAGGGAAAGCTGGCTCTTATCAGTTCTGCATGGAAGTAGTAACAGGGCAAGTCAGAGCAGAAGACAGAGAAGAGTGGGAAAACCAGTTTCTTGGGGTGTGTGTTAGTCTGTTTCAAATTAACTCTGAGAATGTTCACAGCCACAGCATTGGTGGATGAAGAATTCATTCATACCTACAGTTGAATACAACTGTTGCTGCTCATGAAGGATAAATGCTGAATACAGCAGGACATGTTTCCAGTTGACTGGAATTGACTGTATTTTTTGTTGATCAATCAATTGCAGACTGGAACCAGGAGGACCAAAAAGACAGAGGCTGGCAGAAGATGATAAAAAGTTTATGGGATAAAAACTCTAATCCTTTAGTCTCACACAAATTATCTCTTAACTCAGCTTAAGTAGGGACTTTGGACCTGGTGGCTCCAGAGGTCCCTTCCAACCTCAGCTGTTATCTCAGAGCCTTTCCCTTCAGTGACAAGGGTCAGGAACTTCTACCCCCAGTGGAGCCCTGGGAAGAGCTGAATTGGGGTGCTCCCTCCATTGGTGCTCGGGAGTTCACCAGGGCTCCCGCATTATACTGTGGGACTGCCTGTTTTCCAGGTCTCCATCTTTAGTACACTGGCTCCTCATCACACATCGACCCTGAGGTTCAAAGCCACTTCCAGCACTTCTTGGTCCTCTACTCAGCTGTGCAGGGCAGTGTAGAATCCTTGGGGCCTGCCCTGGGACCCGACATGCCACCAGAGCCAGGGATTTCAGCAGCACCAAACATTGGTCAGATTTTCTGACCACCTCCTGAAGTGAGGTGCCCTGTGCTAATCCAGCTGGTGTCTGGTGAAGAGCATGGTGCTTTGGGGGCTTGGAGGCTCCAGCTCTCCTCTCGAGTCCCCGCAACAGCTCAGCACAGCTTGCTCCAGACATCTTACTCCAGGCAGCTTGAAAGCTGGGCACTTGCTGAGGAATTTCTCTGGGCTTTTCTCTGCTCTTCTTTTCTCAGCACTGGAAAAGCTCCTGCATTTTGCTTGTCTCTGTTGGCTGGACATGGCATTTGGCACCATCGAGCCAGACCTGCAGGAGCAAGGGCCAGCAGCAGGGGCCAGCTGCCACATGCAGGCCTGGAGGAGCCCCCTCTCCCTGGAAGATGTCGAGGTTATGTGCCCTTCTGCCTCCACGGGTTCTGCTCTGCCAGCATCCAGCACTGGGCTGGGCAGAGTGCGATGTGCCTGCTCTGCAGGCAGCCATTCCAGCTGCTCCTGTGCTCAGAGCCAGCTGATGGCCACTACAAGGAGTACAGGGTCCCCTCATGTCACCACCAGCCCCAGAGGGGAGTCCCAGAGCCCAGCTGCCCATGAGCTGCACTGGCAGAGCACAGCGGCAGAGCGCTGCAGCCAGCTTGGTGTTCTCCTGGCTCCTGCCCTCAACAAACATTCAGATGCTCTCTGGGGTTTTTGTTTTTGTTTTCAACACCAGAGACTCACTCACTCTAGGCAATGCTTTTCAACACTGTGTGGCAGTGAGCTGCCACAGGCTGTGTGTTTTGCACATGGAGAATGAGCATTAGGAGCAGGGAGGTTGCTCCTCTGCCTGCCACCAGTAGAAACATACTGTAGTGTTTCTATTCACTATGCACAGTGCACAGTTCTGACTGAATTTATCTGGCTCCTTGAAATCCTCAGAAGTGTCATTCCCATAACTGTGGGTGCTCTGGGGCCCTCTGCATCCAAAAAGATACAACATTCCACTGGGTTCTTCACTTCTTTGCTTAGCCCCACTTCAGGGAACGGACTATTTTGTATCTTGCAATATTTTTATGTTGTCTCTAACTGTGAGCACAGAAGGCCATGGAGCTAAAACTGACACTAAGACAAGAATCAGGTTTACTCAGATATCCTAGAAACACTATGGCATTTTAATTCTATCCCTAGAATCACTCTGAAATGAATGTGTAGTCCAAAGCAGTCACAGTATAACCTCTCTTTCTGCCACCAGTCACCATAAGTCAGAAGATGCCTATAATGCTTTTTACAGCTAGAAGGAATGACCCAAAGCCACATTTAGATTTTGTTGTGACAGACCAGGAGAGACAAAGAGCATGTCTCCAGCATCTTACTGCAACTGCCTGCCCTGATGCCATTTTCTGACACTTGTTTTATAGCTGTTCAGCACTTTTATTGCCCTACAATTCACAGAAAAGTTATTCCCTGTTGCTTGCTATAACTGCTATAGGAAAGGGTGAGATGCTGGAGAAAGGCAATTTGCAAAGCTCCAGAGGATCTCCTGCTGCCCAGCAGGACATCCACATGGATATGACACAGCAGGATGGGGCATGGTCACCCTGAAGTGCCTGGGCTTGAGTGGCCCAAGGCATTTGATGGCTGCTCTGTGCCAGTTGCTGGGGAATAACCACAGGCAGGGGGCTTTGGCCTTGATCTGTGCAAAGCAGACAAGTGCAGTCATAACTTTTTTATTTATTGGAAAAGTTTGCCTGGATTTTCATGGGAATAAAAGGGCAGATTTTATTCTGCTGCACAATCTGCCTCCAGGCAAGTCCAAATCCCTACTTCAAATCTGAGGCTGCTGGAGCTGGTAGAAATTCTTGGTACTTTACAGCAGGGAGAGGAAAAGCAGTGACACATTTTTGCCTTGGCCTTGGCCCCAGAAATGGGCAAACTATCTTGACTGAAGCTTTTAGAGTGTGGGGGTAAATCAACTGATAACAGATGCTCATTGTGTAAAATTTAATTCCAAGTTGTTAAAGAACTGTAAGCACAACTTTTTCAGCTTTTATAGCTGGCACTATCACTTTGTATTCATCAAACAATAACTGTTAATTCTGTGTGCCTTCTGTTCTCTCTGTATGCTTTTTGTTCTGTTCAAATTTCTAACAACACACAGTGCCATCAAATTTGAAGTGCAGCAGCTGGGGACAAAGAGAGCGTCGTTAATGGAATGATTTTCATGCAAATGCCATGCTCAGGAGCTAATTGCAAAGCTCACTTACCTGAAAGATGGAAAACTGCTTGGGAAACTGTCTTCACCAGGCCAGTACATTTGAGTAGAAATCTCTCACTGCTCACAATAGTTTGACTTTCTCATCGGTCATTTATGAGAAGAGATGGACTACACTGAAGAAAACCATCAAATCAAAGTGACTGAAGTTCATAACTCCTGCTCATGGGCAGTCCACAGATCCTTCTTCAGGCTCCTCTTTCACAATACCACAGAGTCCCCAGGTATTACTGTAGTGTGGCCTCTGGCACTGCCAGCAATGCTATGTGTGAAGGAAGATGGGGAAGAAGAAGAAGCACTACTGCCTCCTTAGCTGGCTCTGCTTGCCAGGACTTTTGATGGACCAAAGCTTTAAAGGGCTTTTTATCCAGTGCTAACACCTCTGATATACCTGCTGGCTCACTTACAGGACTAATATTTTACAAAGACAAGCCAGAGCCTACCAAAATCAATTCCATGAATTGGGGATATAAATATTATGACTGGAAAATGCCATGACGCTTGAGTCCTCCCCACAGCTTTTCCGACTAAGCTGCCTGTCCTACACTGTGGCTGGTCTGGATCTCATACTGGAGAAGCTCAGCGGGGTTTTAAAGATAATGATTGGTGTCTGAGGTTTGGACAGCCAGGGAATTACAGACAACTAAAAACAGTTTCCCTGCCGAATAGGAGCTAATCTGTTTATACTGGGCAGGCTTGCATAAAAATGAGTAGTTCCTGCAAAGATAAATATCATATACAGTTGAAAGAATACTCTGTTATAACATGTTTTCTATGCAAAGTCCAGGTGCAATTATAGTTAAATTCAAATTTTAACAGAAGGATCAAAAATATGTGGCATATGAGCACACAGTTGCATGTGTTAATGCAGGTGCCCCTATTGAGTAGCAGTGTCTGCAGAAATATCTGTAGTATCATTAAGCAGGACAAAAATTAGTATACATTTGTTTAGCATTGCACAGTATCATGACATTCTTCTCAGTAATGCATTTGGTGTTTGGCTTCTCAGGGCCACACTGGAAATGCAGCCCCAACAAATTAAAGATGTGAATTGAAAAGTCAAGAATTAAACTGCATTAAAAAGTATTTCATGGACACTCCTAGGCAGAATTTCAGTTTCCCTAATTCAATCTGCTTCACTACTCCTTGGAAATTAAATAAATTAAATTAAGGCCACTTTAGGAATTTTTTAAAATTCTGAATGAGAATATCCAGATAAATGTGTAAAGAAATTAAACTAATGCCCATTAAAAGACTAATTCACATGATTTTCTTGAGGTTGCCTCCAGAAACCTTGCCTGATTCACATGCGGAGTTTAGGGAAGATTTTAAAGGTTGAACCTACAGCTTCTTTCTTATCATTTGCTTTTCTCTGTGTTGTTGCCCACAGTCAGCAGATGTTAAATGAGTGTCCATTCCTCAACTCATTGCCTAAATTAAAACTGCCCTCATTTGCCACTGAGCTACCAATTTTGGGAAAGTGTGTGATAAAAGGGTGGACACCCAGCAGGGAAAATGTTGCTTAATATGCAATATCAGGGTGTTTTTCTTTCCCTCAAAGTCACAAAAGTGAGGGGTTGTTTATATTCACAGCCAAATTACACTTGAGTGATTGCATAGGGAAAGAAATGGAGGAAAAAATGCCAAAGAGGTCTCCCCCTACATTTCACACAGAAACAAGTGTTTTCTATTTGGTGAAAAAAGCAGAGAGGGAAGCAAAGGCTTAAAAGGGGATGCAGTTTCAGTATCCAACATGGCAGTGAGCAGCTTAGCCACCACACTCTCCCGAGAAACATAGGGAGGATGGTGAGGTGTCACCCAGACTTTTGTGGCCACATCTTAGGGAGCACCTCCCAGGACTCCCTCACACAGTGCTGATGGGAAGCACCAAGCCAAGCACCAAGCAGACAGACCTCTAGATTGCTTTCAGGGATCAATATGTGAGAATTTTGCAAAACAGGTCATGTCATGGTGGGTATTTGCAGCTTCTTGGGTGACAAGATAAGGAGATCAGCCTAGAAGGAGGTTTTGCAGGGGGTGACTGTAAGGTAATTTTGTGATTAAGCTTATTCTTGGGTAGCTGATCCTGGACATAACCCAGGCAAGTGAGGACATGCTGGTGAACACACAGAAAGGGAAAATTAAATAACGAATTAAAAAGAAAAAATCTACGTGCTTTGCATGAATTTTCTTTGAGGTACGGGTTTGTCTTTGACACCAATGCAGGCCAGTTATCCATACATCTGTCATCTTTACCATTTTTCTTACCAACTCCTTGGATTATGGAAGAAAATATTTATATATTGGACTATGAGGCCACAGACTACCATTGCCAATTCTGTTTGTTTCTCAATGAGACACCTAAATTCTCTCCTTAACAGCTGTTTATCATGAAGTGCAGAAAAGAGGTTGAAATTCGTTGCCTATGAATGTTGAATGAAAATACCATGTTCACATCAAGCATTCACAAGCTCATTTTTAAACATTAAAATGCACTATATTCAGGATAAAATACAATTTACATTAGAATTTTCAGTTTTCATGACTTGGAAACAAAAGTGATGGGCCATGAAATTGTGACAGCACAGACCCATGGCTATAGAGTGCTACAGGGAGCACTAGTTTGTGGGATGGTTTCTGAAAACTGATGAGCAGCAAAAATTGCTGAGAACAGAGAAAATTATCTTGCTAAAAAGGTCTAGTAATTAAAACAGAATGGAAAATAACCACCTTTCTTTGCACTTTCTTTCTTGTTCTAAAGCTTTCAAGCCAAACGTTCTGGCAGTGCAAAGCTGCTATTCTTTGGTGTCTAGGAAGGTGGTGCTAAACTACAAATTACGGAAAACGCTGCCAGACCTGCACTCCCTGCAGCTAAAGGAGTTACTCATGGGTTTTGCCGTTTCTTAAAATCCAGAAAGATTGTAGAAGGAATACTGTAGGAAGGAAAAAAGAAAAGAGGGTGAATAGACTAAGAATACTATTATTTATCATTTCCTGATGAAGTTCCCAGTTCAGTGTTAGAAAAGCTCAATCTTTTCTGCAGCATCTCTTACTTTTGTCATTTGAGAATCAAGATCTGCTCTCAACTTCATGGCCTTTAAGCTGGTTATATTGTGGAGCAATGCACGTGCTCCCACTCACAGCACACAGTGCTACGGCTGCTGTTTGCATCATAAGAAAGCTGCATCCATCTCAGAGAAACGTATTTTATTCTTCAGATATGTAAAGAATTTCATACTATCCTCAGGTAATGGGTTTTGTTCTGCTATGCATAAAATTCTCTTGTTTGCGGGTTTTAACCTGAGTTTGAAAGTGAGCTTCTGCTTCTAGTCATGTTCTTTTTCATGTCTGGAGACTTTTTCACTAAAACTAGAGATTAATTACAGTGCAGACATGTGGAATGTCCAGGAACATCAGGCAGGGACACTTTGACCTTTCACTTTCAGTGCTAATATTATTAGTTTCCTACGTAACTTCATATGCAATCACAGATTTTTTTTGAGGAACGGCCTGAGAGAAAGGTTAATAGTGTTTGTTTCCTTAATGTTATGACATATTATCATACAAGTTTTTTACTCATCACTTCAATAGACAGAAGTGGTGATATCTTCTTGGAAAAATGGTTTCAAGTACTGACTTGAAATGTGTTTAGAAATCAAGGACTTCTGAAAACTGATCCCTCTAGGTTCCTCAAACTCATTGTTTTGTTCTGAGGGCTCCTGCTCACCTTCCCAGGCTGTCTGCAGCTTCAGTCCCTTACCTGATTCTCAGAACATTTGGAACAGGAGATTATTATACCAGCGAGAAAGACAAAAATACTCCTGGTCCACTGAAGAAAAAGGTGATAGGTTTTATCATAGAATTAGTATTTTCTGAGTGCCAGCTCTGCATTTATTACCCATTTGTGTGACAAAAAAAGCATCTTTATCATTACTAACATCCTTAATTCCTACTAAGTAAATTATTTCTGTGTAAAAATGTGACCTGCACATAACCCTGTATGAAGCAGTGGTAATCTGCAGGCAGTTCCAAAAATATCCATGTTATTTCTCGTCTTTAAAATCCCAGTGAGATCTGCATAGAGTTGCTGCAGAAGTCATGGCCTGAGGGATGTGTGGTATGCAGAGGTCTAAAAGACCAGCCTGCAGTTGGCCTCCAGCAAACAGCCTCTTATTCCCTGAGAAGAGATGAATTAAAGACAAGAACCATCCCCTGGGCTCCAAGCCTGAGTACAATGTATTTTTAGAAAGCCATCAGATGTCTGCCATTTGAAAGCTGGAGACTCCCATGAGCAGGACACCAGCTGGCACAGCAGCAGAACTCTTTATAAAAGTCATCACAACGACCTCAACAAGGATGTGTATGTGCTGGTTGCTCCTGAACTCTGTGGCAAGGGACAGCAATGTAACCACAGCAAGATTGCTCACTGGTTACAGCATTACCTGGCAATGCTCATAGAACTCTTCTAAATCTAAAAACATTGATTTCAGTCCATGGAATACATATTATTTTCTTGATGCTTCATTTTTAGAGTATTAGATTTCCCTCAATTTTGTGTATGCATTTTTATTTACGTTGTGGTGGATAATTATTTTGGAGACATTATGTAGGACCACTCTATTTGGAAGCACAGAGCCAGTCCTCTGTGAAAATGAAATCCCTATGTCACATCCCTTGTGAGTCACACAGCAGCATGGATATAGCCTGTGGGTAAATGGGGCTGGCTGTGACCATTGGCACTTGCTTTAGGATTAATACTTACCACATGAAAAATGCATGTTTTTACAAAACCACAAAAGCCATGTTCACATACTTCCACTTCTAATTCCATCCCAAAGGCTGACGACCACGAGCAAAGCAGAGCTACTTTAGTGGCCTTTACCATTACAGTGCAGGATGGATTATCAAGAAGGAACTGCCATCATGATTCAGTCAGTATAGAAAAGATTAGAACTGACTGGCTCTAATCTCAGCACAAGTCACTCCTTTTGCTTATCTGATTTCTTTGTAATTCACCTTGAAGTATTTGCCATTGAGAGATGTCTGGAGTTTTTGTACTTGTCAGTCATTGAAGTTTTGGGTGGGGTGCTGGATATGAATTAAAGATGAAGGTGTCAATCGGACCCACCACCCAGAATTCAACACTTGTTAGTTCCATGTGGCTTATGAGGATCACAGTGATCTCAGGAACATCCCTGGAGATCAGCTCTGAAACATGCCTTGGTCAGTAATGGGAGGTGTCTGCTTTGGAATGGCCCAAGAAGCTGGTTTATTTTGATATTACCTGAAAAGCTTTCAAGATGAAGTCAAGAATGTAAATATAAAAACAAACAAACAAACAAATAAATAAATAAATATGTAGATAGGTATTATTTTGTCGACATAATATACATTCTATAACATATATTATCCACATTATATATTTATAGTGGTTTTATGCATAGGTTTATATATGTTTAAGGGCAATGAATCTGGTGAAGGGTCTAGAAAAGATGTCCTATGATGAGAAGTTGAGGGAGATTAGCTTTTATCCTGCTGAAGTAAATATAGGCAAAGAAGAGACACGCAGACACAGAAGCACAGTATTTTGAAGGAAAAGAAATATATGCAAAGGCTGGCAGGGCTCCCTACAAAACAGGTGTTGAAAGAGAAATTCAAGGAAAATAAATGTGTAGAAAACAAAAAAAAAATAGCACAGCAGGACATTTTTCATGGATGTTTTCAGGGAAAACCACTTGTGACTTATTTTGAGGCTTTTATGCTCAAGGCAGTTAATAGAAAGCTACTGGTTTAAATCTTGAAATGTCTCAGTTATTTCTCTCCATCAGTATTATCCCTACCAGTGTCAGACCCCTGAACGCAGCGGCTCTGCAGCCACCCAGAGGAGGGGAGGGCATCTGCACCTTGCCAGGTACCACAACAACTGGTGGCATTTTGCAAATCTCCACTCCAACACTGGCATTTGTCTTCCTTTTATTGAAACATGGGATAATGCATGGCCCAGAGAGCGTGCAAAACAGCAATTCACTTCCAGCTCCTCTACAGAGGTTTTAGCACTAATGAAGCAAATCACATCTCAGGGAATATAGCCATGATTTAGTACGTGTATAACTGCAATAAAATTTTCTTATGGCTGAGATTGTTATGTTTCTAATGGAAAAAAAGAAGAATTAGGATTTAAATTGAAAAACAACCCAGTATCCATAAAAGGTAAAAATATGCTTGGATAAAAGGTTAATAGAGTTAATTGTGGGGAGTAATACAAGACAGCAACTCATGCTAGAGAAGATAATTGTGATTCTGATAAAGGGGAATTGTAATTAAATAGAGGTTGGATAAACACGATTATCCTGGAAAGGTTTCCCAGCAGAGTACAGGGAGATTTTAAGATGTGGAGGCAGACACCTGTACGTGATCTGGAAGTAGAGACACCACTGCTGCCAGCCCTGCTGGGTGCTCACCACTGCGGCACACTGCCCACGCGGCTGCTCTGGCCAGCAGCACCAGCAAAAGGCAAGAAATTGAGCTGTTCTGAAGTCTAGTTCACCTGTAACTCTTAGTGGCAAATAATCTCCCTATCTTCCTCACAACCCCTAAGATTTCTCATTTCTGCTGGCCCCCATTTCCACCCCATCCTGCTGTGGGTGGAGCAGCTCTGGGTGCTGGCCAAAGCTGATCTGCCACAGGAAGCCTGTGGGCTGGAGCAGGTGAGGGCATCTCTCCCATACTATGCCTTTTCCATAACTGATAGAATTTTTTTATATGGATATGAAAATGAAATGCAGTAGTTTGATACTGAACACTGAGAGGCAAACAGGCTTTCCACACTGATCTGTTTTACTGAAATGGGTATTTGTGCTTAATATTTTTATTTGCTGAGTTACAAATGTTCCACAATAACCTACATGAGATGAAGGGAATCAAATCTAATATATTCCTCCCAGGATAACCAGAAGAATTCCAAATTTCAACTTTTAACTATATATCATTAAAAACCATAAATATACTGAATTTGAATACAGGATTATATTAATTCACATTTTTGTATAATTCCTATACATTATTTTACATAACACATGCAGAATAAAAAACCCTGAGAATTTAGTAAGAAAAATTATCAAACACTTCTACTGTTCAATTATTTATAGTACTGTTTGGAATCACTGTATATCATGATATACATTCCTAGGTGCCTAAGGAAAATTTCTACCGGAGTTCTGTTATTCTCTATTTGGAGAGAGTGAATGTCTCTCTAGGGACTAAGCCACTTTTCCCCTCTCAAAAAAAGAGGGGGGAAGATCTTTTTGCTTTCAAATTTTTATTTTGCCAGTGCCAACTGTATTCCAGATCTTCAAGCAGACTTGACAACCCCACATACAGAGACCAGTTATGAGCCCAGTCATCATCAAGCTTGCTTCAAACATTTTTTCCTTTAAATTTTCTCCCCAATTTCTGTGCTTTCTTTACATATTTCTGTCAGTTTACAAGCTGCAATGAATCCTAAAAGTTGGCTTGGACTCACAATGTGCCCTCAATGGTTTTTGGTCATAATCTGTAACAGGTTAGGTTGCTGACATACGTATTGGAATAATTCCACAAGAATTAGGGTGGATAACATCCCTTGTGATAGTGAATGAGACTGAGAGCAAAGTGAATTGAAATTACTTGTGGAAACCCCCAGCACATCTTCTTTGGCCTTTTATCTTTGCAGTTGGCACGTGATACCATAATTGTCTTACTCACATTCCTGTCTTCTCTGCTTAAGTGAGTTTGTATCAGACATGTATTTATTTGCAATCATTCCTAGGATCATGACTCTATTGCCTAAATCAGTTGTTGAAACTTGAATTCCATGCAGGAAATACTTAGGTAACAAGGTTATTTTTAAACTCAGTCATCCATAACACTTTTCCTTCCCAGTCTAAAGCTACATTTTTTTTTGCAAGAGCTTCTGTTTATTGAAGCTTAGTAGAAGCGTAATCATTTTTTGAATAAAGTTTCCACTGACTTATTTCCTGGAGGGATATTTTTTGTGACTAAATAGCAAGTATACACAGGACCTAGAATCAAAGAGAGGTCATAGAGATGACACAGAAACATTTCCACAAATCAGCTCTAAGGATATTGGCTGCCTGTGCTGCATACACAAGTTCTGGCATCCACAAAAATGAATGAAGAGACGGGAAGTTAAGACCAATTTGTACACCTATCTAAAACCATTTTGAGTAGCTGGTCACACAGTGGTTCTGGAAAAACCACCTTTCACTGGTGAGTGACATTTTTCATTTCCTAAAGGAAAGAGGGGTTTTGAGAATATATATTTTTATTAATTCTGCAACAATCAAAATTGAACTCTGAAAGATGTGTTTAATTTCAATGAAAATGTCATTGCTTTGGCTCTGACTTGCTGGCAGTGATTTATTTCCCAATGCTTTGGTAACAATAACATGACAGTTTAACATCAGAAAGTAACTGGCACATGCTCTAATTTTGTGTTTTCCCAAGAGAAAAAGAAGCAGGAGCTTTAGGAAGGAAACAGTGAAATGGTTATTGCTTATGTTTACCGACAACTGAAGGTGAACCTTTCATTTACTTTGCTGTCTCCCCAGCCTAACAACCTCCAGTGAGAGGATGGAACACTGAGCTGCCTGCCATGGAGAAGGATCTCAGCATGACTTACTGGTAGTACAATGATGCAGTGAAGGTGGGGCAGCTTCATAAGGAAAACGGAGGCTACAGAATTACAAAAGGGGTGTTCTAAAACATTATGTTTAAACTCAGTGGATGCAGCTGTTCCCCTCCAGTGCAAACTACCACCAGGAAAGGTGATACTGCTAGAAGATACTGATGTTCTCTATTCTACATGTCTTGCTCAACTAATCTTCACCTAACTTTTATTATGGTGTCCCATATAAATGTTTGCGTTAAAACAGAATTTAACAAAATTTTTTAAGCATGGGTGCCATACTGGTCCATAAAGACCAACAGAACTTAAATCTCAGGACTATGAAAAGAAGTAATTAAATCCCGTAAGACTTCTGTTAGCAAAAAATTATTAACTTTTTTTTTCTGCATACACCCTACATCCCAATAAAGCTTTAATACTCCTGAAATTTCAAGGAGCTTAAATAATGTTGCTGGTGATAGGTACAAAGCTAAACAAAGTTGGTAAATCAAGCTATGAAGTGGGCTTTTTTTCTTCACTGATGAGATGTTCCTAGAGAAAGGATTCCAAAAAGCTTTCCTCTAGTGAGATTGGAAAGCATTTGAGCCTTGTATTTGTCACTTGTTCAAATTAAGAACACTAACACATCAATCTCAGCCAGAGGTGGACTTCTTCTGCTACTTTTTTGTCTTCATTTTATCAAGCATATTCTCATATTTTTCACAACACAGGTGAAATTACATCCTTCGGAGCTGTGTCCCCCATTCATGAAATATAGAAGCATCCTGGTAAATCTGCTTAGCTAGTAATGTGATGCAGACAGTAAAAGAAAATAATGTGGAACACTTTATGCACGAAAGACGCCCTGAAAACTACAACATGTGTGTTTACCACATGCAGATGCAGACAAGGTGGGAAAGAGAGAAGTTTAAATGGAATATTGTGGTTTTCAAAACATTTTAAAGGTAATGTCCAACCCAACCCCCCCCCCCCGACACAGCTTGATTCCATGTCCTCTTGACCTGTCACTAGTTGCTGGGAGAAAAGGCCAACCCCACCTTGCTACAACCATGCGGAGCAGCATTGCAAATACTGGAAAGAGCAGATGGTAGAGATGTTCTGTTTGCTGGTGATTTATTTAGAAGACACCAATACTGAAGTCTTTATCTTCAGTCGTTTGTCATGGGTGTGTGTCCACATCATTGCTATCATTACATTCCTAGACCTCTTTTGCATCACTAACATTCTTATTTTACCTTCTTACCTACAAAGGCATCCAAGATAAAAACAGTAGAGTTCTGTCTACAGTTAAAGTACCCCTTTCTTTATTGCAGTGGTAGTGGGAAATCCATGCCAAGGAAGACAAAAACTCCCCATCCAAACCCAAAACCTTGGCAAACTTAGGTTCTGGGTGTGCAGAAGTGTTATCCAGCATTAAACTGTTTATTAGGAGGCATTATTTTCCTATGTCAACAATATCTGCCATGATAGTTCTGCTATATTTCATTGGTTTCACTTTAAATCCCGTATCTGTTATTATCAAAAGTCCTTAGTGGAGGCCCTGAAAGGCTGCTTCCCATAATGCAGCCCTGAGGCTGCAAGACACCATTGGCAACACCACACAATTCACGTGTAGATAGACTGGCTACTCCAACATTATCCCATGCTCAGGGAGGTAAGGCAGCAGCTTTGATTGTTGGCTATCTGTTGTCCTCTATGACAATGGTTCTTCTTGGGTAGGTCTCGACATCCACAAATATGTAACGGACTTCAAATCTTCCTGTTTCAAGATTCTGAAAATAAAAACAAATCAGAGTGTTATTTTTCTCTTTGTTAGTTTAATTTCAAGACTAAGCTCATCAGGTGTATCAAGCAATGGTACATACCTCTTTGACTTCCACATGGACTGTTCCCTGCTTCCCCGATTCAGTGCCCTCAATATAGAACTTCAAACGCATATGTTTCAGTCCGTCCTTTACGTATTCAATGTGACTAAAACAAGCAACACAAAACAGAAACCCAACCACCCAGCAAGGAACAGATTATATGCCAGTTAAGACTTCAAATTTAAACTTACTTAGAAGAGTTGCTTACTTATTTTGTAAGAAAGTGTATTCCGGTGGTGTCCTTATGCTACCTTGGGTTCCTTCTCTACTGCTCCTCTCAAGCTTTACTGTGAGTGCCTAAGGACTAGTGGAGTTAGAAGAGCTAATTAGCTGCTGAGGATTAAGAAATGAAATGCCTAAATGTCCTCACCCCAGTCCTCCCCTCCAAACTGAAAAGCAATCCAGTGCTGAAGACTATGGAAATTCCTTGTATTTATTCTAAAAAAACCCCAGATATGGAGCCTGACATCTAGAAAGGGACCCCACACCACCAAGACTTCCAGAACTTTTTTAGGCACTTAAACTAGGTTATCGAGCCAAAAGACACACAGCATGTTTTTTCAAATTAATTATCAGGTTGAATAAACCACATCAAAATCAACAGTTTACTATGTGCTTTACTTACTTTGGCAATTATTTTGTTCTGCTAAAACTGTGTAATTTTGGCACTGATATGAGATCTCCAACTTAAATGCTGGTATTTAGATTGGAGTTGGGTTATGCTCAAATATTATGTAAATAGCACATCACTTTCACAGTGACCACTTTGGAAAACTAATGGTCCCATGAGAGTTCTGGTGCCAGTTTATGTTACCTACTGAAATTATTAACTGCTGTTTAGCACCAAATTCTTATTTCCATCGGTCACACCCAGGTACACAGTGTGAAATAAACTTTCAATACAGTCTAAAGTGACATGATGGGGTAGAGAGAACAAATATGAATGAAGAGCCTTACTGCAGTAAATTCACATTCAAGGTGTTAATTCACAAAAAAAACCCCTGGGATTTTTGAGACATTTAATATCATCCTTATACTGCAGATGCAAACTCCACAATCTTACACTGTTTTCAGCTCAAAAATTTATTTAAAATATTAACCATTCAAAATGATGGGAACTAAATACTAGGAAAGCTGATTCATAGTACATTTACTTATTTACAGACGGGCTTAAAATGTTTGTGCATATCAATCTCATTTAGCAGCTTCACTTTATACATTTTTTCACAGAGCCTGATGAAGGGATAAAGCTTCAACTAGTAAAAGTCACTTTCCTTGGGCATACTAAAAAAATCTCAATTTCATGTTTCAACCTGTGTCTTGGTTTATGTGTCTCTTCCTATATGAAACCTCATTGAATATACTCCAGCCAAAGGACCCAATAAAGGCAAAGCAGGGACGACTTACATCGTTTAAGAAATAGTTCTGTTGTTTCTTTCAAAAGGAAAGTAATAAATAGACACATCCATGAAAGGTTTAAGTGATAGATGTTCTGTTAAATACATAGTAGAGATGTTGCCTCAAGTACCAAAAAGCATTCTGCATATCAGCTCAGAATAAGTTCAGACTGTAAACTTCTGGCAGACTACTGCTCCCCCCCATTCATGCCTAGGCCTCTGTACTACCCTTTTAAAATTCATCCTGTTTTTTGGAGAGCTCTATGTCTACCATGATGACCAACTGCTTGTTTTGAGGCACTCAGAATTGGCACTTTATACTGTATGTACACTGTACTTAGTGGTATATAGCACACAAGAGGTACTGCAAAAAACCTCTGTGCTCAATCAAAAGTGACAGGATACGTCAAAAACAGTTCATCACTCTAGAACTAACTCATGATCCAAAAATATCTTTGCTATGTAAAAACTAATGTCTTTATGGGGCAAGCACCAAGGGGTACCTGACATGCTGCCGTCTTCCTCTTCTTGTTGCCTCTCCATAACCTTTGATAGAGTCACCAAAACCAGCAATTATCTACAAGAGAAAAGAGGTTTGAGCTGTCAGAAGGGGTCACATACAGATGTTCCAGTATCAGCTCACACCTCTGCTGGGAATACATCTTATTTTAACAAAATGCCCCTGGAGAATCTAACATGTCAAGAACAGAAGTGTTTATGAAAAGAGTTTAAGGAAAACTCCTCTGTATTCCAGTCCTTTTTATTTTTACAGTCTTGTATTAAAAGTCTAAAATAAATTCTATTGATATCTTCCATTTTTACTGTTCTCTGAGATAAAGATATGTAAAGTGACAGTTTGTGTAAAAAGGAAAAAAAAGCACAAAATATTTGCTCATGTCTCCTCCAAGAGAATATGTTTCAAAGTTCAAAATGCAAATGCATTCCCCTTCATATTATCTAAAAAACACTATTGAATAAGAAATTCAGTAATTTTTTTCAGATCCATAATGTCAGAGTATATCAGCTTTGTCTTAAACTTACTTTAAATTTGGTTAGAAAGGGAGATTAAGTTTTACTGTGCAAGTACTGGAAAGAAGTTTTAATTCTACAAACTTGTTACAAAGCAGTCATCGTTTTTATTCGAGCAACAACTTGTCATTTCATTTCTAGGTTATCTTCAAAGGCATCTGTGGCGACATCATTTGAAGAATATTTTTATCTGAAGTAGTGTTTTTTATAATCTAGTTTCACATTGATTTTTGCTTACACCTAGCTATGACAACTGTGTGATCCCATGACTGTTCTCCTTGTCTTTTCCTGTCAGCCAGAGGAATGCTAATTGTGCTTCAAATGAAGAATTTAAATTCCTGGATATCAGTGCAGTGCTTCACAGAATGACAGAACCACAGTGAAGTGTCACAACAGAGTAAGTGTGCTGAGAAAAGGCAGCAGGTTAGATCTACAGAACTCAGTGGGATCAGTTGCCTCTCTGACCTGCAGAACTCAAGTGCTACATTTAGCAGGCAGTCAGGTAAGTCCCTAGGACTTTCTGTATGGTGACACAAGCACATGCTCTGAAGGACAGACTCTATTTCCACCAGTTTTTGTGCTGTGGCACACTCACTTCTAGCAGGGTAATTCACACAAGCTCAATGCTTGCACTGACTTGTCCTAATGCAGGCTCTGCTCTGGAGCTGACATCCTGTGCCAGCTAAAAAGCACTGGAGGGTCTTCATGTTGCTTGTGAGATTCCTTGTGTGAGGTTTTGACTTGAAGAGAGACAGTAACTACTGAGAAACATAAACTTATGACTAAAAGTCAAAAACCAACCTCAGGGTGAGATCTGCATTTCTCCAAGGCATCTCCATAGATCTTATTTGGACTAGAAGAAGAGAACAGCTCTTTAAAAATCACATAGAACAAACCACCTGTAACAGAAACAACAGCAGATGGAATGAAAACTTGTCAAACCAGATAGAATAAATAAAAAATGTCTTATAAAGCATGTAATTTAAAAAAATAACCTGTAACACCAATTCCAACAAGCACCACGATAAAATAGGTGAAGTCTCTTCCAGCTTCTTTCACTGAAATTAAACAGAAAACAATACAGAAATTACAACCTTAGATAGTAAGACTTGTATGACTTTCTTACATAAATGCTCTGTTAGTCTGCAGCTCAAATAACATTTTGGCAGAAGAAAAAATTCCAGTAACAGTTTCCATAATGCCTCACTGCTGTAAAGGAGATCATGGAACGTCTCTTATATTGTACAGGGCATGTTTACATCTCTGTGTTAAGTGTTATTACTTTCTTTTTTCTAGATGTTTTCAAGATCCAAAGGAGCAATACTGCTACTTTTTGGGTAAATGAGAGCCATATTTTTAGGAAGTAATTAGGTATTTAGCACTGCAGTATTGCCACTACCACCTAAACTCACTATCATTGCAAACGATATGCAAAGAAAAGGAGAAGTAAAAATAAAAAAGTGAAAGTTTATAAATTGCACACCCTGAACATAACTGATTTTATGAATTAGCAATCAACAGAACAATAAGAAGGGGAAATATTAGACCAAAATACATATTTTCTTTATTAACACAATTAACTACTGTTTATCTGATTAGTTTTTATCTTTCAATTTTGAGCTAAAGTACAAGTGTCAGGATACACTGCAAAATAAGTAATTTGAGATTCTGTTTCAAAATATTTGAGTTCTTAGAGAAAGACTACTATCTTTCAGTGATAAAGTGTGCATTTCAGTGGAGTACAAGTCAAGGAGGAATATAATAATTATTTCTCCTCCAGTTTCTAACCAGCTGAAGTTGTTTTTCATAAGCCATTTCAAAGCATTTAAAATTTCTGAGGCTAATTATGTAGTAACCACTTTTCACTGAAGTGAATGAAACCAACCATAGTAAAATCAATCCATAAAAAAACTACTATCACATGTAGAGCGCTGACAATTTTGTTGGAGGTGAACTTGTTTCAACAGCCCTACAGACAGGATGGATGTGATATGTTTTCTTTCTGAAAAAGAAAACGAGAGGCTATTACACTTTGTGCCTGATAATGACTTAAATCAACAGGCTGTTTAGAAGAAGCCACAGAATTAGTTCTGAGTGTGCAATGCATACACAGAAATACAACAGCTCTTCCAAACAATTCAACGTAAAAAGAAACCGACTTAGTGTGCTGACGTTTTCGTTTTTTCCTAGATACTTGATGTTTGGAACTACAAAACTTCAGCAGAGGAAGGAGCTGTCTCCAGCCCTTCTGAGCAGCACACAGCATCCCACGCCTTACCTTTCTGAGCCGCCGTCACCAGCGTCTCCTCGTTCAGCGCCCTTTGCACGGACACATCTTTGCTATTATCGCCAGGCTTTGCAGCTCTCAGCCCACCCGCCCGCGTCCTGATGCTCTGACGGGCGGCCCGGAGCAGCAGCGGGGGCTGGTGCCGGCACCTCAGGCAGGACCCGGTCCCGGTGCCGGTGCCGGTGCCCAGG